>SNQJ01S0142111.1:24736-38197 GCA_010110895.2 Picea sitchensis
TAATGGCAGGGACGATGAGCTCTTGACCACCCTGAGCAGCATAAAAAAGGATCTGGAGGACATCAAAACAACCATGTGTGATGTACAGACACGAGAAGACGACTAGTGGCACCGAGTGGACAATGTGATGGCGTTTCTGTAGGACCTTCGAAGAGCCATGGCGGAACAAGAGAAAGGGAAGGCACAAGCTGCACAGGTCTACACTGGGCTGCGTCTGGGTCCAGGTTACTAATTCTCCCTTATGTTTTTCTCTCTTGCTGTCAATCCGTTAGCCCTGCGTGGCACAGTAGAATTCCTTGCTCACATGCACTTGACATCTGGCCCTGCATGGCCACGTAGCTATGTTTTTTTCTATGAACTGGACTTCGGACAACGATGGTTTCCCAAATGGACACCGTTACCCTTTTTTATTTATTTTGGACACCTAGCAGAGCTGGTTTCCCAACTAGACACCAATGCCATGTAGTTAGATAAATTTCAGACATCTGTATTTTTTGACCAGGAATCAATACACAATCTAAATTACAAAAAAAAAAGTAAATATATTTGGTTGGTTAACCATTAAAGTTATAGCTAATTATTGTTAAACCAATAAACACATTATATGTGTTTGTTTCTAGCCAACCATCATACTGAAAAAAGTATTGAAAATGATTAGAACACTTTAAAATTTGTAAGTGATAATACTAATATTTCATAAACAATTTCCAATATTTATTTTTATTTTCAAGTTTTTATTATTAATTGTAAAGTTATCTAAATATTTTTCATGAAATTACATTCATTTACAACATTAACAATATGCAATATTAAATGTGAGTAAAAAGTGGAAAATAAATTCAATAGTCAATCATTTTGAAACAACTTAATCAAACAAAGTAACTATTCAATTATGCTATGAAACAATGAGTCTTTCATCAAAACTCCAAAAAAGCTAATTTTTTTAATGGAATTATTTTTTAAAAAGTGATAATAATTTAATCATAATAAAAATAAATATAAATAATAATAAATATAATGTATTATTAAAAAAATATTAAATTCATTTAAATTTCTCTTAATTACAAATTCTTCATAAAATCATTATTTATTAAAAATCTCTTAATAAAAAACTATAAAAATACAACAACTTAAAAATAATTTGATTGGTTTACATAACCATAAAAAACCACATTGTTAAGTATCACTTATCCTTCCCAAGAAATTATATTTTCAATACTACAAACTATAAAAAAATACCAAAAAAAAATTATAAACCTTACACATTGACAGTATAGCCAACCACACTTTTAAACAATCATAAACTCAAGAAAAATGTATCTTGATACATTTATATGATGCATAGAGGAGTGCACTCCCAAAGATGTGTTTGAATTTTGCAAACATGCAATTCAAAGTGCTTTATAAATATGCTACCCATTCCTTAAAGTCATACATATGAAGTTAATATATTTATAAAATAAAAAGTTAATAATAAAGGTTTTTGGTTTATTTTTCAAAATAATCATTACTTATTTTAATATGTCTTTTTACATTATCTAAGCATTAGATGTTAATATATTTATAAAATAAAAAGTTAATAATAAAGTCTTTTGGTTTACTTTTCAAAATAATCATTACTTATTTTAATATGTTTTTTTAATCTAAGCATTAGATGCTATAATTATATGGAAATTTGACCTTAGAATGGTTGTTTCTTCAAAATGTGTAATTCATTTTATGAGGAAAAAAAATATTAATAATAATAATAAAAAAATCAATGTCAAGTATATTTAAATAAAATATTTCAATGTTTATCTTTAAGAAAATAATTCTACTTTTCAATATCTACTTTTATAATGAAAATGTGTAATCCCTTTATTGTTTAAAGTGGAATTGATATATAACATTTAAAAAAATATTAATAACAATCAATATTTCAATATAAATAATAAATAAAATATTTTTATATCTACCTTAAATAAAATATTTCATTATCAACTTTATTTATATATAACATTTCATTATCAACTTTATTTATATATAACACAATCGACTTTATTTATATATAACACAATTAAAAGTAAAAAAATTATTATAATTAAAAAATGTATATCATATTGATATAAACACTTAACATATTATAATCCTATAATCTTTGATATCAACAATCAATATATTTAATACATGTAGTCAAATGGCCACTTGAGTAAATTTGAGTGTCTTAAGTAATGCACTCTAGTGGTTCCTCCAAGGTTTTATTAGTTATGAGAAGACTGAATAGAAGGATAAGATAAGGCCTTTGTAATGTAGCTAATAAAATTTGATTCATTCACAAAATTTAAAAACCATGCAAACACACAAGAATTGAAAATAACTCTTTTTTATTCCTTTTCTATGCTAACTATTATAATGGAAGTTCAACCACTTATAACTACTATCTGATATTTTTGAAAACCAACTAAAAGCTAACTAGAGGAACACTATTTTTCAACTAGCTTTTTTGATTAGGTGCATAAACTAAGAGATAATTGATAATTACTAATTTAAAAGTTCTCCAAAAAACACTAAAACCCCAATTTAAAGTCTTATATGAAAGAATTTAATCCCCCAAAAATATATATTTAATCTTCAAGACACAACTCCATGTAAAATTTCATCTTAAACGAACAACAAACTAAATAAAAAATTATAACCCTAAAAAATCCCTACATCACTTTGTGATTATCATCCATAAGCAAGATGAGCTTTGAATATTGTTTTTCCTCATTCTTACCCACACAAATGGACGATGCGATCATCTTGCTTCAATTCTTGGTTCATCTTGCTTCAATTCTTGGTGCTCAAGACCATAGATCTACCTTTCACTGCCAGCCATTGTCTGCTGGAATGTCTGGTTGGCAAGAAATGCCGCAATCTTTGATGATAAACCCCCTTCGATCTACTTGGTGACAACTCTTATTCTCAATGCAGTCGTCCGACCTCTTCCTACCATTGCTCGGACAAAACGCAGAACTATTACATCTCTCCCTTTCGACAAAGCCATTGCCTGGTTTGATGGAGCAGCTCAACTGGATGGATCTTGTTGTGGGGTGGGGGGCCATATCTCCATCAACGCCCATACTTCTTACAGATGGACTCTGCATGGCGGACAAGGCACCAACACCAAGGCCGAACTACTAGGGGCGTGGGCTTCCCTTATGCTGGCACAAAGGCTAAACATCTATGTGATGATTCTCCTTGGAGACTCGAAAGTCATCATCGATTGGATAAATGACAAAGCTGACCTTTGATCGGCTGCTCTGGAAAGCTGGAAAGAGAGAACCTCAGATGACAGAAGAATGTTTAAGAGCCTCTCTGCCATCCATATTTACAGAGAAGAAAACGCCATTGCTGATCATCTATCAAAGCTGGCTTTATCTCGTCCCCCCGGGTTCTTGACTTTCTCCAGATGGGAGGAAGGCAACGAAGGCCCCCCAATCTTAATCAAAATCTGAAGTGGATGACTAAATGGAGATCAGATATTGGCTACAGATTACATTGACCTGAACAGACCCTGCCCCATCGGCGATCTCCCAGGCCGGATTTCTATCTGACGGGATACTGCTCTGTTCTGTTCTGTATTGGCTTCTGTTTTGTAAACTCTCGGATCCGTCCACTTGGTGATCCATCTGCCATGTCAACTGGTAGCTGTAGCGCATACGAGCCTCTGTGCTTTGTTACAGTCGTTGTTATGTATGTTTTGTAAACTCTCGGATCTGTCCACTCGGTGATCCTTCTGCCCTGTCAACTGATGGCTGAAGCGCATACAGGCCTCTGTGCTTTGTTACAGTCGTTGTTTTGTAAATTATTATATTTCTGGTGAATATATAGAGCAATATTTCCGTGGAAAAAAATGGACGATGCGATTTAATCCCTCGATAAATAAAGAGAGTCAAGCGGATTCGTTAAGAGGAGGTTTAACATCTAATCCCCATTTTGGTTTGCCTATAAAATAATGTGTATTTAATAGATAGATTGTTTTAATTTTGGAAATAATGATAATTATATGTTTTGTAGTAGTTATTTAAAAGGAAATGAAGCTTATCTTCAACTTTTTTGGTATAATGAGTTTTACAAATTTACCCATGTTAATGTGTTTTTGGGTTATTTTAGAAAAATTGTGAGAGTTTGTTTTTATTTTAACAATGTTAGTTTTTTTTTATTTCAATAATATTATTTTTCTTTTTCATTGCATCATGATTTTTCTTTAAATTTTGTTGTGATAGTAGTTTTAATAATCTCAATATAAAATTGTCTACCCCTCTATTTTCCAATGGTTAGATATCTTTATGCTACCATTTCTTAAATTGATGGTTAAATATATTTATGCTACCCTCTCTTAAGTGAAAGGTAACTTCCATATTTCCTATAAAACTTTTTTTTCCAAAACTAAAATATAAATTCATTTAATAATCATTTTCAAAATAAAAATAAAATTTTCATACTTAACCAATCTTTTTATCAACAATATAGTAAAATAAAAATCAACTCCACACAATATTTAACTCCCAATAATAAAATTTTAAAAATATTTAATTTGCAAAATAATGCAAACTACCTTACCTATATATATATATATATATATAAACTACCTTTACCAATTTATACAATTTTTAACTAGAGAAAAAACATTATATTAATGCATATAATAATATTTTATAAAATAGAATACAATTTTATTTACCAACATAAATTGCAAATAAAAAATTATAAGGTTCCTTTTTATCCTTTCCAAATCGGAAATTTAAATGATGCTTAATGTTCAAGATGCTCTTTACAATATCTCGTACAGTACCCCATATATTCGAAGCGCAAAATATACCACCCACCCACCTTTGTTAGTCACTTCGGTATGGGTTTTCACTCAAAAACTTTGAAATTTAGTTGATTGTATTATGTTTCAGTGATCAATTGAGGGAGTTTATTTTATTTTAATTGATTCTCTGTACATACTTCGTTATTCATTTTTCTCCCGTCAATAGAGACATACGAGAGGCATGTGGACCATTATTCATCTTAATTATTCCCCGTTGTTACTTTCACACATCTCTCAATGACCACCTTAACTTCCACTAAAGGAGTAGCATGCATTTATGACAGTCCTACTTTTAAAAATTGATAAATTTATTTATCTTTTATTTAATTTTGATTTATATTTTTTTAATATTTTAATAATTTAAAATTAATTAAAACTAAAATTTTAATCAATTAAATAATTTAAAATTGTATTTCTCATTCATTATGGATCACATGATTTCTTCATCATCTCGTAAGGGTTTCCATTCACCAAACACATGTGAGTATTACAAAAGTAAGAGCATCACCCACCAACCTTTCTTAATCACGGGGCCCAATTGCTACGTCCCATGGAAACGAGAGCGGTCCCTAAGGTGGGTACCAGACTAATATCTAACCCTCTATACATGCATTAGTTATCTACAAACTCACATTCTTTATTTATTGGGGACGAGGTGAGGGCTGGGATTTTATATTTAATAGAGAGATGCAAAGCCATTGCGTGTCATTCGATTGGTTGGAAGGGTTTCCTACACAGTTTCGGTGGACAGCTCTGCTCCACATGAAAGACCGGCAGATTGCTTTGCTTCGCTGTATTTGTATTCCTCCATTCCATTCAAGGAAGGAGGGAAAATGGGGGGCACATCCTCATCCTGTAGCCTAGGCGAGCGATTAATGGCGTCANCGGTGGACAGCTCTGCTCCACATGAAAGACCGGCAGATTGCTTTGCTTCGCTGTATTTGTATTCCTCCATTCCATTCAAGGAAGGAGGGAAAATGGGGGGCACATCCTCATCCTGTAGCCTAGGCGAGCGATTAATGGCGTCAAGCACAGACTTCTCCTCCTCCTTGCTTGTCGTCCCCCTTGCCTGAGACTCATGGAATCAGATCCACACATCATTTGCTCGCTACACCCTCACGTCGGCCGTTCGAATCCCTCTGCCACTCTGCAACCCCAACCCTGGTTTGAAGATTCCTCTGTGGACGCATCTATGGATAAATCCAAAAAGCGGCAGCAGCAACAGCAAGAATCCGATTTCAACCCGAGAAGGCCCGCGGATGAGGGCAGAAGAACGAAGATGAGGATGGGAAAGGAAATAACAGACAGCAGCGGAAAAAACTCCAACTGCACATCCTCCTCTCTGTACAAACAGCCTCAACCCAATGGAGAAGGAGGATCCACGGGCCGATYGCCCCGGCCGGGATTCGATCTCCARACCCATGATAACCTTTATAAAACCTCCGCCAGGGGCCCCGGTTTGCCGYCCCGGCCGGGCTTCGATCCCCAGACCAATGATAACCTTTATAAAACCTCCGCCATAGGCCCCAGTTTGCMGCCCCGGCCGGGATTCGATCCCCAGACCAACGATAACCTTTACAAAACTTCCGCTAGARGCCCCAATTTGCCGCCCCRGCTGTCGGTGAACGAAACGAAGGTGGTGAATTGGCGGTTGGCCTGYTTTATGTGTAACGAGTATCTCACCCGTGGGACATTGCTCGGAAGACCGTGGCCGACGCAGGATTCGAAACCCAATTGGCATGAAAATAACGRTAAATYGCAGCSTAAGTCCGRCTCTCTCGATCAGGACGRAGATGAAAGCAGAAGAGAGAAAGAGAGACTMTATCATACGCTYGCGGATTTTCTCCAAGCGGGCGACGTCCACCTCCCCGGCATAGTGAATCCCTCTCAGCTAGCGGCCTGGCTTGGATTGTAGTAATAAATATTAAATACCCATACATCAATGCCCCTTCCGAGCAAAAGCACTCCGCCCTTACAGGTCGCAAGGATTTGGTAGCATGTTCGAATCTCAGGCAGATGGAGACAATGCTGATTTAAATTTGCATTAAAGTCATGTTTGCGGATGCAGGAAGCAGTTGCCTATATTGCAGGAGATCCCATTTTTTGGATTGACGTCGATACGGATGAGCATTGCTGGACTTTCAAAGGCCCACGGCAATCAGAGTTTCTGGCAGTTTGGGGTTTGTTTTTCTTATTTCAGTAAAGATATTGACATTAAAGTGTGTATTCTCGTTGAATTTAATGTATGCTTTTTCTTATTTTATTAAATATATCGGCAAACTAAATTGTGTATGGTCGTTGAATTTAAAGTGTCTATGGTCTTTGAATTTAATTACGTCCAGAGTTCTAAGTCTATTGAAAACTTTCTATGTCTATTAAAAACTTTCAGATTAATTAGTTTTTTAATTAAAAATATGTTTGTTAAATTTTTTTAAATTAATTAGTTTTTAAATTAATTAGTTTTTAAATTAAAAATATGTATATGAGATTTAATGATAGAAAAATATTAGTACATCAACCACTGATTAAGTGACTCGGCTAATTTTACTTTGCATAAATTAAGTTACTTTGTATAAATTAAGTTACAATATTTTGACCGTTTGTTTTTATGAGTGTCACATTTTTTTTTTCAAGAATTTTTTTTTCTCAAATTTATATAAGGTATAAATTCTTTTACAAAACTTGCATCATGCTGAAAAAAAGCATGATCAGTACTGACCAATAGCTAGTCAATACATACAGTCCAAACTGACTACTAGAAGAATAACCAAGTCGATAACCGCTCTAGCTAGAGGAGAACTTAGAAGGAGAAAATAGACAAAAACTTTCTAATGCTGACAATAAACTGCTTGAAAAGGGCAATTATGGCTCGAAGATGTTAAAAATGGTGATAGGGCTCTCTATTCTTTTATCACAATGATAGACTGAGAGTTTCCCAGCCACTTCACGTAGTGTCCTTTTTGAAAGGGCCTCTGTATTATGGTATCTGGGAATATGATGGAAGTTTACGTCGGTGAAGAAGTTGGCCAGCTCCAACTTTTGTTGTTTCCATCCTTCACTGTGGACAGATTGAAGATTGCATTTATGGTTAATCCAATCAATTATTACTCTCGAGTCTCCTAGAACTAGTGAATGGTTTAAAGACCAACAAGAGGCAAGGGAGAGAGATGCCCACAAACCCATGAGCTCGACTTTGATATTAGATCCGCACCACAGTTTAAGAACCATTTAGTGATCCTAGAAGGATGAGACTTGAAAGTGCCCCCTACCCCGCAACAAAGACCGTTTGATAGAGCTGCGCCATCAAAACAAACTAAAGTGGAGCCTGGCGCCAGCGAGTATTCACAAGCTTTAATTTGAATGTCTTTAACAGTGGTCGGCTGCCAATGAAAGGAGAATAAAATTCTGTGAAGGACCGCATGGTAGGAGTGAATCACATTTAAGTGACTCGGCTAGTTTTACTTTTGTAAGTTAAGTTAAATATTTTGACCGTTTGTTTTATGGGCGAATCACATTTACGCGTTTTAAGAAGTTGAAAGATGACGCCAAGTTCACATTTAGTGTAACACATATAACGGGTTAATGAGAGACGGAGTAGTATGCTTTATCATTGTTAAATGTTACTATTTTAAAATTCAATGTGTGGTGGTATAGTTTATAATTTCACTCCGACGACATGAAGGTTTGGTAAATTTGTTCTTAATCAAATTGAACGTGGCGTCTGAACTCTGAACTTAAAGAAAAGTCGTTTTAGGTTATTGATTTTTTTTTTTTTTTTTTTAAAGAATTTGGACATTTTGAGTTATTACAAATTAAAATTTTACGGTGTTTGGAACAAATATCTTGGAAATTTGATAAACACAAAGTCAATGAGAGTTCAAAGAAGTTAGTTTTTTAAGTATCAAAATTTTAGAGAGTTTGGAGAACTACAAGGTAAAAGCAATATTTTCATAAAATTGTTTATAACAATTATCAATATCAAATTATTCTAGTTAATAATGGTTATAGTTTTTAATGAGAGTTTGGAGTGGTTATAGTTTTTAATGAGAGTTTGGAGAAGTACAATGTAAAAGCAATATTTTCATTAAAAAATAATTATAATAATGATCAATATCAAATAAATTTTTTTTATAATAATGATCAATATCAAATTACTCTAGTTAACAACGGTTATAGTTTTTAATGAGAAAGTTTCATTTAAATAATTAAAAAATATTTTAAAAGAAAAAGTATTTAAAATCATTATAATTTTTAATGAGACAGTTTCATTTAAATAATTAAAAAATATTTAAAAAAAATATTTAAAATCATTATAATAGAAGTTAAAAGGTTTAAATGAAATACAAAATATTTTATATTAGAATTTTCAATAATATTTGATTTTATGGAAATACAGATAGATTAATCATAATGAATGGTTACATATTTTTATTAAAAATGTATATCATATAGATATATATTTAAAAGATAATATTTTTTTTGATAAATTTTGAAAAAGCTTAAAAAGTTATACATGGAGAATAGAAATGAGTTTTAAAGATATTCAAAAATCTAAATATAAGTTTAAAAAGAGGAAAATAAAAACTTGGGAAGAAAGATGTTGAAATATCTATTATGTGAAGTACAAGATAAGCTAAAAGAAGAACTTATAAGTTTAAGAGAGGAAAATAAAAACTTGGGAAGAAAGATGTTGAAATATCTATCATGTGAAGTACAAGACAAGCTAAAAGAAGAACTTATGAAGAAGGACAATCAATTGTATTTATTTAAATGCAAGTGTAAACACTTAAAAAAAGAAAGTCAAGCAAACTTAATAGAAACTAAGATGATTTAAAGGAAGAAATTGCAAGTAATGACAAAGAAACTTCAAAATTTTCAAACCAAGGTTGAATTTAAGATCATAAATTAAGGGATTACTAAAAAAATTAAAGAGTAAATTTGTCACACTGTTAAGAAATCTCTAAACATGGATGAGGTCAAATTAGAAATGTAAGAAACAATTCCAAGAAGAAAGAATTTGATGAATACATCACCCTTTAACTTATGTTCATGAGAAGAAAGGATAGAAGGAGGTCATCCAAAGATAATTGAGGAAGTTGATATCATCCTTTAAGAGGTAATGTGCAAAATAGAATACCAAAAAGAAAGTTTTTAATAATATCTCAAAAATAAATGTGAATGAAGAATGAACACATAAGATAGAGAAAAATAATAAGGGAGAAAAAAAGATTGACGACACATTCGAAGACAAAAGAAAATCAAAATATGACAATACAATTGTACCAACATCTTGATTATAAGATTTTCTTCAAGAAATAAAGGGAGATGCACATCCAAGAAAGAAGATGGCATATCAATGACATCCATGTAATAAGAGGTTGATGAACAATCATGATATAAGTTCTCACATATTAACAACTACAACAAATTGGTGAACTTAGTTACAATAAGGCAAAAGAACTATGGAACATTAAGCTATCAAAGATTGGCATTGGAAATAATCAAATATGTATGTTTGAAAAATTATTAGTTACAATAGGACAACAAAAATTTGGAGAAATCTTATATGTAAATAATTTAACTACCAATCTTTAAGGGAAAATCTTTTCAAGGAGTGTACTATGTTTTAAGACCTTAATGGGGATAAGTAAAATATCAAATGGATATGCAAATAATAGGTTAAATTGGCAGTCGAATTACATGAGAAATGAGTGTCAACAAGTGTATATAGAGGCCAAGAGAGTCATTAGTATACACATTGACTTATGATCATGGAATAGGGATGTACTTGGGTTATTTGGGCATTCTTCTCCTAATTTATAAGGAGTTATTGTGTAACTCGTCATTGATAAGACAATTGGGATTCATGCTTCACATGCATATTTTGTATACATTGTGTGTATGCAAGTTATTATGATTTATTGGTTATTGGGTTCATAACATCAATTCAATATTACAAACCAAAACACATAAGTGAAAAGGGAAAACAAATGTGAGTGTACTCTCTAGATAGACAATAATTTGATAGATACATATATTATTTTCACAATATCTATGAAAAATAAATTCCCTTATAAATTGTCATCTTATAAAACCTTAATGTACATTCTTCCTTGTAATCATGCAATGAGAAAAATATATAATGATTCAAGGTTGATTATTGTTCTCAATGTGAATGCGAGACTCTTGTTGTTACCCAATACGACTAGAAGAATTGGAAGAGAGAAAAACCACAAAATAAGAGTAAGAGAGGACAATAATACATAGAACTAAAATTGTTGTAACACCCCAGTTTTGATCCTTGAATTAGAAATGTATATTTGTATATATGATGAATGGTCGAGGGCCAAGCGATGTAATATATAAACATTGTGCATTGAAAGTAATAAAAATAAAATACATCACCAGTTGCAGACGGACGAGGATAGAGTCATGGGGGACTATGATTCCATAAGAGAGGGGGATAAAGGGGGGTTTGAGGGGACTCCACATGCCTAGAATCCTATGCCACCTACATAAATAATTTTCCATTAACTATTTACCTCTTTTGATTTATTAAAATCAATCATTGAATGCATGCAAGAGGTCAGTGGAACATTCATCTCACCTAGTTATTGAGGCATGGGTTGAGTACACTCATGATTGGAATTGTATCATTGAATGCATGTAAGAGGTTGGTGAAAGAGTCATCTCACATATTTATGACAGGATGGGCTGAGTATAATCATTTTGAGGAATTGTGAGGGTCAAACATGCAAGGGAAAAAAAGAGAAGGGAAATTCAAGTAGGAGAGAAGAGAGTTTATTTTGGGGGGATAGAAGAAGAGAGGAAAAACAAAGTTTGGTGCTAAAAAGAAGAGGCGACCATTCTATGTTGAAAACAACCATCAGAGAGAGTTGGGAATTACATTGAAAAATAGACTATCATCTTGTGAGGATTTTTCATTGAAACATTACCCAAGAACTTGTGAAAATGATGTTGTAAGGACTCCCTTTTCAATTAGATTTCCTAGAGCCCCCAGTTCGGAGATTCTTGGCCAGTCTGTACTGGATCCCTGCAGGGGATGAGGATAGTTTGAGGGATTGTAATGCAGAGAAGGAAATCCTATCCCTTGGGTTTTTTGGATTGATGGGGAAGAGAGCTAGGCAATTGGAATTGTTGTAAGAGTCGTGTCATTGCGAAATTATGATTTTTCATGTATTTCCAGTCTATATCACTAGGGGTCTATCAAAAGTTTGCAGAGTGTGTACTCGTTAGATGAGATATTTAATTCCACATCCAATGAATCCCTACACTTGAAATTTGAGTAAACACATAATGAGATAAGTCAAAAATACAATTAAAAGAAGTAGTTTTATTCCTTTCCCTTTGAAAACTCATAACTCTTATTTTATTATTTTAACTATTATTTTATTATTTTCCTTAGGAGGCCCATTTTTAACCTCAAATTCCCCCTAATGATATGCATTTTTTTGTGGAATTTTAGAGAAATATCACTCCATGGTTGAGTTTGGAGGAACAAAATTATCCAAGAACACTTCTTTTTTCATGGAAATCATCCTCCAAATTCTCTAGATCTATTCATTTTCTCTCAAGTAGGGTGTTGTGTTACAAGTCTTATGGTTTTTAATTTAAAAAAAAATCTATTAATTTTTTTTTTGTCAATTCTTCATTTTTTCAGGGATTCTTCTTTTTCTTGGTGATTTGGTGTTTCTATCCACCATTTCTCTCCTTTATCCAACCACCTCTCTTCCCAATGACCGACATACTCCTTTTGGGTCTCCATGCCACCATCACTATAACCCTCAGCTTTCACCATGGCCCTTTGACACACCACCCATGCCCAGACTGTTGTTTAGGCCATGTGCCTTTAAACTTGGGATACAAATTCCCCTTGAACCCACTCAATTTGTCTATGGTTACACCATCCTAATCATTGGCCAAAGTAACAAACAATATCATGCCCCTTTTCCTGCAACCTACACCTAAACATCATTAACCCCTTTTGGCATCTCTTCTTTGGATCATTGTGGGTTTCATTTTAGCCTCAAGGCATGCCCCCCCCACCTCCTTGGAACCATCCCATGTGGTAGGCCTTCTTTCACACACCCTCCTTAAAGCCACATGGTAACGAGCCTTCCAACTTAGTTTCCAACCCATCCATGTGGCCCCACATGGCACCCTCTATTCCAAGGATGATATATGACCTCCCATCCAGGTGGCCCATCCACATGGAATCCTCTATTCCAAGGATGCTATGTGACCTCCCATCCAAGTGGACCATCCACATGGGATCCCTTTTCTACATTAGTGACCAATCACCAAGTGACACATGGCATCACTTCGTGGTGCCTAGTCATCCCTCTATAACATCAACCTAAAACGTATAGTGCACATGTTGCATAACCATTCAACACCACATCAAATCATCCTATCTAGTGAGAAATGAATCATACAGTACCACGTGGCACATCTTTTTTAGTGATTTTTTTTTTATAGACAAGTTGGCCTCATCCTCATTTTTGCAACTTTCCAAGGGCATATCTGTTGGACACACCTACCACACTTAGAGGGGGGGTGAATGAGTGTGGGGCTCTTTTTCCCAAAACTTCCCTCTTGCAAAA
>SNQJ01S0142113.1:3969-24725 GCA_010110895.2 Picea sitchensis
GGTCCAGATCACTTGCGAGCAAGTGTCCTCAAAGAATAAGTGGTCTCAGTGCGCCAGAGCGGGATGTTACAATATTGGTGGCCACCCACCTATTCCAACTGGATCAAAACTGTCTTCTGGAAATCTACTATTTTTAGTAGGTTTTGGTTCCTAAACTTCCAGGGCCATTTTGAGGGCCTAAATGAAGTTTTTTTCAATATCTAGCACATCAATTAAACATAGAATCTCTCATTGAACCTCCAAAATGAATCTCCTCGATTATACCTTTCCAACGAGTTATCATGCACCCGAAACATAGATTGTATGCCAAAGTTACTCCCTCGAGAAGTTGATACAACAAACTACCCAAAATGGGGTCCACAAAATTGTTGTCTTTTCATCTTCCAGGGTTAGGGTTTTGGATTTACTTTATGTTAAAAAGGCTGGAGCCTCATTTTAATAGGCATCTTCTTGCGAATGTGAGTATCTGTAACTTCTCTTTTTAAAGATAAGTTGTCACCATTCTAGCAAGTCTTTCACTATGTATTTTTATAGTCTTGTATATTTTTCTCATTAATAAAAAATGTGTATTAATGTATCTATGTGTTTATGGTTATATATATGATAAATATATGTTGTATTATTTATATATGACATATCTTTGTACATTTATTTATTATATCTCTGCTCTCATTTTGTGTCGAAAATAATCCAGATCAGTGGTATCAGAGTAGGATGTTCTTGATCGTGTTTTCAGTGCATGTCCCCAACGAGGTTTGAGTATAGAAAGTTGGGTCTCGAGCTTGTCTCTCTTGAGGAAAATATCTCTCACACACCCAAGAAAACCTCCATGGTGGAAGAAAATAAAAATGACAGAGCAATTGATTCTATTAATTTGTTGCTTGAGCAAGCTCTCACGCGACAGAGGGACAAAATGATGGAGAATTTTCCCCACATCCTTCAACACATGTCAATAATAAAAGGTGTGTATTCATCAAGAGGCCAATTTGGAGGCACCTCTCCTTTCAATGTACAATTTAATTTTGATATCCCCGTATTTGAAGGACAGATAGATGCAGATTCCCTAGAAAAATGGTTAAATATTCTAGAAGGTTATTTATTTGTTCATAATTTCTCCGATGGGGAAAAGATCACTTTCGCACTCCTTAAGGATCTTCCCCATGTCAAAAATTGGTGGTAAACCTACTAGGAGAAAAGTTCCACGGAGTAGTTTGGAATATATGGGGCCGAACCTACTTGGGATTTTTTTGTGGATGTGGTCAAGGAACAATATTACCCTGTTGGTAACTATGATGGCCACTACATGATATTGATCACACTACATGAAGAGAGGGGCCAAGAAGTGTCGAAGTTCACCAATACCTTCCATACCTTGCGCACCAAGCCGGGTATCAAAGACTCTGAGTGAAATTTGGTTATGAAATACCGTGGGGATCTACACAAATACATCCAAATTGAAATGGATTTTTTGGACATCTCATCACTGGGTGTTTCTTATCGATATGTTTTTAAAATCGAGTAAAAATTTAATCACTATAACAAGTGGGAGTTCGGGTCTACAAATCTGCATCAAAAAAAGTATGGTAAAGACGACCCTAACAACCAACCTTCATAAAACTAGTCAAAGCCACAATAAAAGAAGGGTAACGAAAAGATGAAGAAGGACACTGAAAATTGGTATGATTTCCACAAAATCCCCTGGCACAACACTAACAAATGTTGCTCAAAAAAATCATTGGTGGCCAAGATCAAAGACAAGGATCCAAACTTGATTCAAAATATGATTCAGAAAATAATGGTAGAAGATAGATCATCAAAGCAGAGCCCACTGCTACTGTCACAACCACAACAATTCAACTAGAAGTACCAACAGATCCCGAGGAGGGGGAGTGCTTTTTAATTCATAGATATGGGTGAAGGGGACCCTGCTGCATTTTATTGTTAATAGAAAAATCCATAAGAACCTCATCTAAGTAGAGGTCATCAAACATTTTGGATTTTCGACAACACCACACTCGCAATCATAAAACATCGGGTGGCCTTGCTATGGATAAGATCTTCATGTAATCCAATAGTGTCAATTTTCATATGGCATCCATCCCTTCAAATCTGAGGTATTATGTGATGTTTCCCCACTGGATGTATGTGATTTTATTTTGGGCCATTCATATATGTGGAAGCACCATGATATTTATGAGTCTCTACCCCGTAGTGTCATTTTTACTCTAGGGGGTCATCTCTACAGGATACATAGGTAGTTCCAACTATTGTCTCACCTAAATATTTCCGCAAGTTAGTATCTCATACTACCAAATTCAAATTCTTCATAGTCTATTCAAAAGGTGAGCAAAAGAACATCGCAGCCATTGCAGCCTCAATCCAAGCACCTTCTATCCAGTAGAAGCAGGTCGACAAGATTGAAGAAAATCGCAAGGATTCCTTATGCACATAGTCATCTCATGTAGCCAGACTGGTAAAGAGGTCCAACCCTTACAACCATAGGTTCATGACAACCTTCAACAAACTAAGCAACACAACTTCTCTAGCAAGGAAATCAACTCATCAAGATGCAGATTCAACAAACGCTTTTCCCTCTCCCCCCGGGAACTCAATGGATTCCATTTCTTCCTATGTAGGTAGGATTTATCCACATGGATATCGGTGGCCATGCATGCACCTATTCCAACTGGATCAAAATAGTCTTGTGCAATTTACTATTTTTAGCAATTTCTCGTTTCCTGAACTTCCAGGGACATTTTAAGGTCCTAAATGAATTTTATTCAGGATTGAGCACCTCAATAATAGTCAAAGGCTCTCATTTATCCCCCAAAATTATTATCCTCGATGATACCTTTCAAATGAGCTATCGTGCACCCAAAACAGAGATTGTATGCCAAAGTTATGCCCTCGAGAAATTGATACACCAAACTACCCAAAACGGGGTCCACAAAACAATTGAATTTTCATCTTTCGAGGTTAGGGTTTTGGACTTCCTTTATGTTAAAAATCCTTTTGGATCCTGATGGTAATAAGAATCTTCTTTTTAATGTGAGTAGTTGTCACATCTCTTCTCAGAGATAAGCTTCCACCATTCTAGCGAGTCTTCCACTCTATATTTTTAGAGTCTTGTACATTTCTCTCATTAATAGAAATTGTGTATTACTGTATCTGTATGTTTAGGTTTATTTCTCTGATAAATCTTTGTTATATTATTTATATATGATATATCTCTATACATTTATTTATTATATCTTCGCTCTCATTTCGGGCCAAAAATAATCCAGATCAGAAGTTGTGGCTTGTGCAGACTTTGCGAACATGGATAATTACCAACCTAATACCCTGTATAATCGATTTTAACAACTAGTTAATATGGTGAGTCATTCCATAAATTTACTTTAGGATATGACTAATGCATACCTAGTGACGATTGTGATTTCTAGACTTTAATATGATGAGTCCCAGAGACCCAAACCTAGAGGGATCAAGTTGTGATGACAAAGGTAAAATCATTTGATAATAAAGGTGAAATCATGGATCCCATCCACCACCATATGCATTACATGGTTGCAGTAATATTTTGGTTATGAGTTATAAATTAACTTAGGAATGTGGATTAACACCCATATCTAATGTTAATATATAAACATTTTTCTTATGGGGGTTAAATAATTAATGACCCATAGTTAATAAGTCTATAGTAATGAAAACATGGGATTTACCTGTAGATTGTATGAAGTTTCCCCAAATTGTAGAATCGCATTACGCTCCTACAAGACTACATTTCTATGTGAGCATAGATGAATAAGTTGGTAATATGATAAGAACATGATTATAATAAACAAAAAAGGAAATAAGATAGTACACAATACTTGTAACTAGGATAAGATCCAATTTGATATTGAAGACAAGTATGGTAGAATAAAATACATGCATAGATGCTTCAAGAAATAAAAACATTTTCATGATAAACCCATGACTGAAGTAAGAAGCATTAAATGTTCTTACAAAATAAGCATTCAAGTTAAATTGTATAGTAAAGGTGTTAAGTGGGTAACAATGAATGTACCCTATGTTTTTTTTTTCTTTTAAATTAGTGGTAAGAGAGATTACAAATGGTATCGGAGCATGGTTAAAACACTATGACCTGATGGGCTCAAAATGCAAAAAAACAAAAATCTTACAAAAAGATAAATTACATATATAAATCTTTAATAAGCAAAAGAATTGACGTCATTGTGTTTTTCACATATCATAGTCAAATAACAAATTATCATGGCCAAAGAATCTGGTAGATCAACACCAAGTGGACCACAGATGTATGTGGAAATAAACAATGAGAAACCACAAGATAACTCTATAGGACTGTTGGAAACTATGCGTAGTATAAAAGAAGAATTGCAAAGTATAAAGGAAGATAATTTAAAGATACTCAAAGCTAGTAAAGAACAAGAAGAATTAAATGAGATTTTTCTTAAGAACATGAATGATATGAAACAACTAAGACGGGTAGGATAGACTTCCATTAATGACAAAAAGGATCTTTCCAATGAAGATTCACACAAGTGTAAGGACTATAAAGTGAATAGTGGTAAAACAGAGTTCTTAAATGAACAAAGTAGTGAGGATAATTCATGTAGGATCACTTTGCATCGAATTGTACCTAAAAAAAAGAAAATAAAATGGCATAACGAATAATTACTTGGATATTTTAAGAAAAATAGACCACCCAATTTTCATGGTGACTCTAAGGAGGGAGCATAAGCTTGGCTTCTGAACATGAGTAAATACTTCCAAATATACAATTATCCCGGAAACGTGAGGGCTAGATGAGTTGTTTACCAACTAAATGGAAAAGTTTTCATTTGGTGGTAGGAGACAAAAATGGTTAAAAACATAAGGAGTAGTGAACTAAACTGGAAAATATTCAATAAATATTTTAAACAAAAATACTTAACGGAACGATATTATGATGAAAAGGCCAAGGAGTTTCATGATCTTAAACTAGGACATATGTCTATTGAAGACTTTGTCAATAAATTTTTTAATCTTATGAGATATGTACCTTACCTTAGGGAGGAGAAGGAAAAATTTCAATGGTTCATGCCTTGTTTTCCTCAAGCATATAAAGACAAAACTGAATTTCTTAATACAAATACAATGGATGAAGTAATAAAACATGCTAAACTATGCTTTACTCAATTTAAACAAAGTTCTGAAAATGCAAAAACATGGAAGAATAAACATAAGGATACATTTGATCTTAATAATAAAAAATTTAAGCATCAACGACAACCATAACATGCACCAGTTAAGAGAAACAGATTCATTGGACAACAAAGTGTATCAGTTCAGAACAACAATAAACCTAGATATTTGGAAAATAAGACAATTAGTGAGATAGTTAGGTCATCTCTTCACTGTTGGGGATGAAAATAACATCACTTGTACCAAAAATGTCCTTTAAATAAAAATAAAAATTGGGCAATACACAATATTCAGGAAGAACCAACGGTTAGTGATATTTCTCAAAGTATTCTCAAAATCAATGCTACCCGAGAAAATCGACAAGATGACCATCAATCTTCCATGGTGGAGATAGAAGTCTACTAAATCAAAAAATGGTATCTATATAAATATACCGTGGTGCAATTCTAAGTTATATTTCACCTACAGTGGTATAAAATTGTAAACTAGAAAAATTTAAACATAAGAAATCTTGGCTAGTTCAATTAGCTATAGGCACAAAAAGAAAAGATTTTGAAATGGTAAAATATTGTATAGTAAATATGGATGGAATGGAGACCAAGAAAGATCTAAATATTTTATAATTAGGATCTTATGATCTACTCAGAGGCATGGATTGGCTAGAGAAACATTCATCTCTTGTAAGTTGTTGTGACAAGACTTTTAATTGTACAAATGATTTTGGAAAAAACAAAATAGTAAAAGGAATACCATGGGGAGTGTCAGTAAGACAAATTTCTTCTTTACAATTAAAAAGAAATGCAAGGAAAGGTTGTGAGATTTGTGATGTGCACATATCTGAAAGTATTGAAGAGACGAATGAAAATTTTCTAATAAAGGATCCAATACTAAAATAGTTCCATGATGTGTTTCTAGAAGAAATTGTAGGATTAGCTGTTATACGAGATATAGATTTCACCACTAACGTAGTACCGATATTTGCAATAGTGTCTAAATCCCCTTACAATGTAAGTACTCCATAACTGACTGAAGTTAATATGCAATTTCAAGAACTTTTGGATAATTAGTATATCAAACCCCACGTGTCTTCATGGGGAGCACCGGTTTTGCTTATTAAAAAGAAAGATGGAGCCTTCCAATTTTGCATTGGTTACATAAAACTTAACAAGATGACAATTAAAAACAAGTATCCTTTACCTCACATTGATGACTTGTTTTACCAGTTCGAAGGAGATAATATTTCCTCTAAGATATATTTTTGGTTAGGATACCATTAGGTTAGAATTAAAGAGGAATAAATTCATAAAAAATCTTTCCAAAATAGATATGGACAATATGAATTTGTAATGGTACCTTTCAGTTTAACAAACACACCTACTACATTTAACTGTTTGATTAAAAATGTGTTGATAAAATATTTAGACAATTTCATAATTGTGTTCATAGATGATATATTGATCTATTAAAAAAACAAAGAGGAATATGAAGAACACTTGAGAATGGTTTTGAAAACACTTAGAGAGCACCAATTATATGCAAAGATTAGTAAGTGTGAATTTTATCAAGATAAAGTATAGTACTTAAGACATGTAATTTCAGGTGAAGGGATATCAGTTGACCCAGAAAAGGTCAAGGCCATCCTATATTGGCCACTGCCAAAGGATGTGCCAGATGTGTGGTGTTTTATGGGCATCACAAGTTATTTTCATAGATTCATAGAAGGGTTTTCTAAACTTTCTTATCCAATAACTTCATTGCAAAATAAAGGAATCATATTTAAATGGACATAAAAATGTCAAGAAAGTTTTGAAAAATTGAAACAACTATTAAAAACATAACCTATCTTGAAGATGACAAACCCACATAAATATTTTGTGGTATATATTGATGCCTCAAAAGAAGGGTTAGGAGGAGTGTTGGTACAGGATGATCATGTGATTTCTTATAAATCATGAAAATTTAAAGCCCATGAAAATAACTATGTGATGCATGATCTAGAATTAACTTCTATTGTGCATGCTTTAAAAATGTGGTGACACTAATTGTTGGATAGGAATTTTTTGTTGAAAATAGATGATATTAGCCTTAAATACTTTTTCGGTCATCAAAACTTGAATGCAAGGTAGACAAGATTCTTAGCTTTCCTAAGTGAGTATGATTTCGAGATAAAAACAGATTAAAGGAAAATAAAATAAAATAGAAGATGCACTCAATAGAGAATTAAGTGCAATTTTTCAGTAGTAACGTGCAAGCTAATTTAAAACAGAGAATTAAATTAGTAGCATAAAATGATGAAATTTATAAGAATTTACAAGAAAAACTACAACATAATTATTCATTTGAAGAAGAAAAAAAGTTCAGATGTAACCAATCCAATGGGTTAGTGAAGTAAAAAGACATAATTTACGTTCCAAATAGTGCATAATTGAAAATTTTAGTACCAGTTGAAGTACATAAGAAACCTTATTCAAGTCACTCAGGTTACCAAAATACTATAACAACTTTGAAAAAAGAGCATTTCTTGCCCGAAATGAAAACCAAATTCATTGAATATCCTGCTAAGTGCCTTGAGTGTCAGCAAGTTAAAGATAAGCACCACCATCCAACTAGATTATTATACCCAATATCCATTTTTGAGTGGAAATCGGAAGTGATTAGCATGGAATTTATTATAGGACTTCCTAAAACAAAGAAACAAAATGATTCCATCATGGTAGTAGTGGAAAAACTTACTAAAGCTACACACTTTATTCAAGTTAAATAAACTCATAAAGATATAAACATCACGGAGAACTTTATGAAATAAATATTTAGGATGCATGGTATACCAAATACTATAATTTCATATAGGGACACAAAATTCACCTTGAATTTCTGGAAAGATTTATTCAATGGTTTGGATACTCAGTTGAATTTTAGTACCTCTTATCATCCTCAAACTAACTATCAAACCAAAAGGACTAACTGAATTGTAGAGGATATGTTGTAGATATATGTGATGGACTATCCCACAAATTGGGAAGACTACCCTCATCTGGTTGAGTTTGCATATAATGATGGTTATCGTAAGTCCTTAAACATGAGTCCCTTTGAGGTAATGTATGAAAAAAAGTGTTGAACACCTGTTAGTTGGGATAACCAAGTTGATAGGATTATTTTGGGACCAGATATGCTAAAATAAATGGAAACAATTGTTCAAAAAACAAAAAAATAATTGAAAAGTGCACAATATAGACAAAAGAGCTTTGCATATTTGAAAAGAACACATGGGTATGTGCAAACTAATGATGGTCTCCCATGACATGTTAGTGGCAATGCAAACATGGAAAAACAACAATATGTTAACTTGGAGGAATTATTCAAGGTACTTTTACAATGAATTTGAATATGGTGTAAGAAAATGAAATGTACGAAATTGAATTGATTTTCCAAATATACAACTTTTATTCAAATAAATTGTGAATAACTATGTGAATTTTTTTTTTTTTCTAAGTGGTATGTTATTTTTCCAACAAAATAAAGGTATATGTGTTTGTTCATGTAGGTGTTAGAAATGCAGTAATGATAGAATTTTATTCAAAACTTGTATAATTGTCTTAGAAGCGGTTGTTCCTAGTAGTTTTTTTGAAATTTGTAATATTAATTTTACATTTCTTTAAAATTATCTAAGTCAATATATCCTTGAAGTACAATTCTGTTTGTTCATGTGAAGGCTAGAAGAGTTTAACATGATCCAAAACAATTTTTTTTTTACATCGTAGATATCAGTCTCCTCTAGTGCAAAATATAACTCATTATAGAAATGGTTAAGGCCGGAAAAAAATTATAGACTAATCAGAGGTATGTATCCTAGGATTTTGATATATGCACCGAAGGCAAAATGGATTAAAAATAGTAAACTATAGCCAATTTTAAAGAATATATTTGTGGTATCTAGATAGTCAACTCTATCTATGTATGTTTATTAACAACTTGTTCTAAGATTATATAGAAAATGGCGTCAAAAGTAAGAAGAGATATAGAGAGGAGGTATTTACAAAAATGGAATTGTTTATCAATTTTCAGACCTAACCATTAGGTTTTTCATCTGACAAATGCAAGGGCAACCAAAATTGATATGCATTATTGATCCACCACAAAACTTTAATTCAAAATAATATTGCACATGATCTAAAGAGCAGCACACATTCCTAAGAACACATGTGTCATCAAGCATGCATGCATTCCTAAGAGCATGCACATGCTCCTATAACATATTTATTATTTTCCATTGCTCTCTCTTTCGATTCATCCATTCCATCCAGATCCATTCCATCCGTCCATCCTGTCCATTCCATTCCTTCATCTGTCCATTCCATTTCCATCCGTCCATCATCCTGTCCATCCGTCCTCCCTTCCTCCATTCCTTCCTCTCCATTCCTATTCTCTCCATTCCATTCCATTCCATTCCATTCCTCATTCCATTCCTTCCATTCCTTCCATTCCATCCATCCAGTCCATTCCATCCATCCATTCATCCTCCATCCTCCATCCATCATCCATTCCATCCATTTCCTTCCATCCATCCATTCCTCCTCCATTCATCCATCATTCGTCCATCCTGTATGTGTCCATCCTGTCCACGTCCATCCTTCCTCCGTCCGTCCTCCATCCATCCATCCATCCATTTCCATATGAGAGGCTTGGAAGAAGAAAAATAACAAAATCAAAGAATGTTCTATTGGTTCAAGACCTGAATCATAATCTACTAAGTGTAAGTAAAATGTGTGGCTGATCAAAGATACCTCACATTTGACTCCAGAAAATGTAAAATCGAGAAAATAACAGGGAAGATTGGTTTATTTGCAACAAGAGGCCAAGACTGTATATACATCTTAGACGTGAAGAAGAGAGAGAAGGCAGAATCCACACAAAAGTTCCAAGGAAGAAAAAAAGTCCCAAGACCAAAAATAAGGATGAAGTATTATTGGAGTGCCACATGTTTAGGGGGCGACCCCGAAGAAGGTTACCTTTTTCCATTAAGAAGCTCAAGGGGGGAATCCATGTATCCTTTTCCATTGATGTCAAAGGGGAGATAAATTTGGATGTGAAGTGAGAGGGGAACATGAGTGTTTCCATCAATGACAAAATTGTGGAAGATTGGGATTTGTTGTCATTGATGTCAACCCTAGTCATGGGTTTTGGACATCAATGATGATGAAGGTATTTGGACATGAAGAAAAGTACACATGCAGATACAGCACACCTTGGATGGATAATTATACATCATGTTGTTTCAGTCATATGTGTCACCATAGTTGAGGAGAAATGAATTTTAAGAAGATGACAAAGTGAATTGAAGAAGGAAGTACATGGCAAATACGAAGATAATTAAAGAAAAGAATTACAAAATAAAGAAAGTGTCAAAATAGCTCTAATGTTTAAAGGAAGTGACATAAATGGTATAAATAAACATCATTAGCATTTGATACAAGTTTTAATTTGGAGGAGATAAGAAGAAGAAGAAAAGGTTAGTTCAAAGGGAGGGTTGAAGTCTTTTGGTGATGTGTTCTAAGGTATGTTATTTTCAAGGTCATCTTACCATTTTCCTATAACATTTTTTCTACAACAGGCTAGATGTTGAAATCTCTATGGTAGTGAGAGAACATATCAAGGTACCTCTGAAAATTTCAGCTCTTGGTTCTATATAATTATGGAGATACACTCTATGGAAGATAGGGTTGTGACCAGTCTTGACTAGTCAATAATGGTGGAGTCAGATGAAACAACTTCTTTATAGATAATACAAATTAAGTGGGAAAAATTTCCGTGCTATGGAAATATTCCTTGGAATGGTTTCTTTTTGTGTGAGTTTTAGAATCATATGTTAATTATTGAACGCGGGCATTACATTACAGGCTGCCTCTTAGTCGAACAGAATTGAATAAAGTCTACCATTCTTTCTATAACCTCTTTTGGGGAGGGATTAAAGGAGTGAAAAATTGGAGTTTCAGAGAATACAGCGAGTAATATTATCCTGCAAGATCATAGGCACAGAATTGAAGAATTGTAGAAATTGAAGAGCGTTATCGAGGTTCTATGTGATGATTACAGTTGATAGTGATGATTTAATGTAAACATTTATTATCTCATATACTCTTGGGTGGAAGAAGGGGTAAAGGATGGAGAGTTAAAATCTCTCTTGATATTGGAGGATTGTATCTTCCTATTGGGGTTTATCCCTCCCTTTACCTTTTAACGCTACCTTTAGATTCATTACTTCCCTTGAACAATAACTGTGCAGTATTTCTCATATATTGTGCATGGTGTATTAATGTGGTGTATTGGTGGCAACTCTTATACTATTGTTCATTTCTCATTGGATATAATTGAATGGATTTAAGTATATAAGTTGAAAAAGGTTTTAAATTGTGCACTTGATACTGATCACCCCCTCTTAGTATCAACATCTCTCTCTACACTTGAATCCCTCCTCTCTCTCCCCACTCTCCTTCCTTTCTCTCTTTTACATCTCTCTGCACCTCCCTTCCCTCTCTATCCCCTTTCTGTCCTAGCTCTCTCTGTCGGCCTTATTTGTCTCCCTCTCACTCTCCATCTCTCATATACATGGTAATCCCTAGACATGAACTTAAGGCATGAAAATAACTATATACCTAGATGTGAACCTTAGACCTTTTCCTTGACTGTGCTAAAAAGTCATGCCCACTCCCACTTTCCCATTCCTCCTCTCTCTCTCTCTCTCTCTCTCTCTCTCTCTCTCTCTCTCTCTCCTTTGCCCTTCTCCCTCCCTCCCATTGTTACCCCCCTTCCCACCCTATCCCTTCCACCTCTCTCCCACTCTTTCTCTCTCTTTATGGAAATATTTCCCTATGGATAGGTGACACTCTTTCTCTCTCTTTTTTATGGAAATATTCCCCTATGGATAGGTGAACTTTCCCTTGGATTACAGACCCCTCTACCAAGATAGAAAATTACATTTGGCACTACCATTCCTATCGATTCATTTTATCCATCAAAAAAGAGAGAAGGAGGGGAATTATGGTGTACCTCGTTCACGATGTTTTTCCAAGCTACTCCAATCCATGAGCTCTAAATATTACTTGCAATGGATAACAAGAAACAAACGAATATCTCCTACTCTAATGGATTAGATAAAATCAATCTATCCATGAAGATTAAGACAAGCATAGACAAGAACATGTAAACACATGCTTGAAGTAAATAGGACAAGTATATTAATGAGAAATTCAAAATGAAACTTACAATATTCAGATGATGTTGCAACATCCTCTCCAATTCCTCCTTGTCCAACCCTTACTCAAAAGATCCACAATGAAAATAACAATGCTTTGTTGATTTTATCCACCTTTGTTTACCATGGGAATGCCTTCATTTATAGACTTTGAGACTCTCAAATAACTTGGGTATATTTGGAATTCATTGAGGATATGGATCCAATAGTTGTTATATCTCCCTTAGATGCATCCCAGGAGTTAGATTCAAGCCAAACCAACTCGATCCATCGATAGATGTCTTTAGAAGAAAATGGGATTTCTCCCAAGATTTCCTCAACCAAATCAACGCTCCTTTATAATGGGCAAGAGAACACTAAAAATCTCCCTCTGAGATGGAAAATGAGTGTTATTTCTCCTTGTGTATGAGGAGGGGAGTGTTGATCTTCCAAAAAGCTGTTAAGATGAGCTATTCCCGTAGAAAAACATTTGTTTCGAATGCCATATGATGGGGCTTCTCCTTCTAACATGTTTTAGGGGTTGTATCAAGTGTTTTCATGGTGTCATTCATGATGCAACACTTATGGAAAGAGAATATGACATTTTTGATAAAATTGTGACATTTACGACATTTATGAAAATGAGAATGCGACATTGTCGAAGTGAGGAATTTTGATGTGTAGCAGATTTCCCCCCAAAGTGTGATGTCTGAAACACTTTGTAGATTCTTCGAAGAAAGGGTATGGATTTGGGGAACATGGTAGAAGCTACAAATAACTATCAAACAATGTTAATAGGTGTTCCATTCCCGAGGCAGGAATACCTATGCTCGTACTATAAGTGACTCAAAGTATGGCCGCTAATAAATACACTGTAGATCCATGATGATATTGACTAAGGATATGTCCACCAAATATACAATGTGGATCCATACCTATATGACATGAACTGATCGTAGCCACAAAAAATACACAATGGAGCTATGAGATGATAAAACATAGCCACAAACCAATAAAATATGGATCTATGTGACAATATATATATCAACATGCTCAAATTATCTCCTTCGAGGCATGGGAAAAACAGATAACAGAGTGAATGCTCAACCTTGGGACTTTGTCCCAATCCTAATATAGTATGAATCTATCCATGTGAATAGATGTTTTGATGTCGAACATGGTAGAAACCACTTGATTACCGGTCATTTGAGGTATATCATTAACAAGTGTGATATAAATCACCATTCATGTTGATGATTTTCAAGGTACTTTTAAAGTACAATCCAACAAATGTGAAAAATGAGTTGAAGTCGAACATTTGTAGAATCAGTCGGTCAGGGGTCATTGATGAATACCCAATTCTGAATGTGAGGAGTCCTGTCATTGAGGCATGAATGTCCCAAGGTATAGATGTGTTCCTAAGTCTATTTCCTAGATAATTTTTTGAAGTCAATAGGAAAAGACTCATCGAAGGAGGGCATTGATGTATCCCCCATCAATCAACACAGAACTTGTCACAGGAAGGTTATAAGATATGGTAGATCAAAGAAGAATGATATGGGTATGGAAAATAGTAAATGTTTGGATGGTTGAATTTTGAGGTGGAAAATTCCCTTGAAAACTAAGGCACGATGTGAGACTTTCCAGTATAAACTCATAGTGGACCAAAACATAACATAGTGAGTGTTGAGGCATTATTTGGATGGATAAAAGGAGTAGAAAGACTCATGGGATTGGTTTAGTGTGGAGGTTTAATGGATTATAAAAAAATTTAGTGTGGAGGTTAAAACACGTTTCATGTTCAAGGGTGAATGCAAGAGCTTCTTAAAAAGTTTTCAAGAAACGTGACCCACTTCCTTCAATTTTTTCCCCCATCCAGATAGATGAGTACCTCTTTTTTATTTAACGAGCTCGAGGAGGATAACACATGCTCGATATAACTCACCTTTGGTAAGTTCCTATTCATTTAATTGATGAACTTGAAGAAGGGTTCATCCCCAGATGGGCCCTTCAGTGTGTAATTTTGCAAGTCCATAGAAAGAAAAATCGATTTTTTCATGTTTTGGGAGTTTGAAAATAACTTAAAGAAGACTCTGAGGTTGTCATTTTTCATGATTTTTGTCTCTGAGTTCCTAAAAATTATAAAATGGTATGATGGAGAACTCTTCTATTCAATATTTACTAGAGTGTCTCTTTTTCATAGTTAGTCTATTGGGACCAAAAAAGTGATAACCTACCACCCAATAGACGTCTCTTCATATTTTAGTGAGTGTGAAGTACGAAGAAGTTTGTTCATGAACGTCACAAGGTCCTCAAAGAATATCTACTTCATACAATCCTTCATAATCAAGTTCTTATGGGAAAAATGTGTTACCATATTCTTTAAAAATGACAAAACCCCAAAAATAAACTTTATAGAATGTGAAAAGGAGGAAAAAATGACTAAATTTGGACATATTAAAAATCAAATTAGCGCAAAAAGTCATTTTCACATTTTTTTTTAATATTCTCCTTTTACCTTTGAGTTTTTTCCTCTTTTGGAGTGATTTTCGGGTGTTGATTGCGAGAGATACCAGAGATCATTTGCAAATATCTCTGGATCAGGTTATTTCTCTTCTCTTTCTCATTCATTTACAGGTTTTTTTATTGAATTCTAGCCTTTAATTTATGTGATTGGGCTCTTTGGGAAGCACTAGAGCATCGAAATGGATCAGTGCTCCTTCAAGTAATCAAGGGAAGTGTTGATTGATATTTCAATGCCCTATCATGTGCATTTAGGGAGTGCTAGCACTCTGTTCTTTCCTTCTAAGGAGTGTTAAGTGCAATTGTTTTTTTATTTTTTTTATTTTTAAGTTGGGAAAAGTAAATTTGTTTCTTTGAAAACTTAGCTAATGATGATTAATTCATGACTTTGCAGGTTGGCACATAGCTAATCATGATTGAATGGAAATAACGTGAACATGATTTTGATGACATCACTACTTTACAAGACCCTCAAGCGAGGGTGGCCTTACGAAACTATGGCTTGCTAAAGTACTTCAAACTTCAAAATATGAGGAAAGAAGTTATTTTACTCGAATATTTGATCGGGTTATGGGATAATGATGAGAAATCACTATGAATAGGACCACACATGCTTGATATTGACATGGATGATGTATATTTCCTGACAGGGCTCTCAATGAGAGGAGCACCTATTCTCTTGTTTGGACATCGGTCCACTCCACAACCGACAGAGGAATATGTTTCCCAATATTGCATACTAGGATCGCGCTTGGTAGGAGGGAGGATTGTCATAAAAGAAGTGATGGATTTATCTCGTTGATCCATCCTCTTTAATATTACAAAATTGGCAGGAAGTACTAGTGCCCATCTCGCTTCTAAGTCCCAGATATCATATGCCATTGAGTGCTTGGAGCCTAAGATATTTAACTAGAGTGCAAGGTTTTTAAGGAACATTAAGGAGCATATATATGAATGTTGAACATGAAGGAAGAAACAATTTGCGTATGTATCCTTCTTAATTTCAGTTTTCCTGGAGTGATTTCCACAGATGCAACTGCAGGTTGCATTGATAGCACACCCCGCGACTGAGCCTCGTATGGAGTGGTGGACCAGCATTTCCCCTAGGTTTGGAAATGAACCCTCGTCCTTTCGTTTTACTATTGATGTCTTTACATGGTGGAGGAGGAAAATTGTGATGATCGAGGATTTTTCATATGCTAGGGTGGACTTCAGGGGAAGTGCATATTTAGTGTTTCCTGAGTGTAAACAATGGGATGTATCAGGTACGAAAGATCATAACCTTGTAACAATATTTTTGTTTTTTATATGTTTTTTATTATACAACGAGGGATCTAAATCATTTTTTTTCATCATGCAAATAGAGGTGCGTCATGTCCAGTAGATATTCCAGCACTAGGATGTCATGGAGATGATAAAGTTATGACAAAGCATGATGTTGGAGTAGAAGGACTCCACGAGGTGGAGAGGAACCTCCATGGTTTGACCATGGGTGTTACTTCAATGAGGATTCGAGATTTACCCCTACACCTTCAGAGACATACAATTTGGGCCTTTGAAGGTCTCAATCATTTTCTACGATGAGTGGCAAGAGCAGTAGTGTGCTATATTGAGCACAATGTGGTGCAGGGAGATGAGTAGAGCCTCTAGACACTTTTATTCTTTTATGATGTTTTTATGGGCATAAAGGCCCATGTTTTTCCCTACAATATACTTTTTGGACGATGTATTTTGATAAAACTTTTGGTATCAAGCTTATATACAAACGAGTTTTGTGGTTTCTTCTTAAATTGTATTTTTAGTTTTATGTGATGCTTTTATTTATACGCTTTATGTCCCAAATATTTATCTGTGTGAAATATCCAATCTAAAATGTAATTTTCTAACGAATCTGTAATCGTATTTAGTCCTCTCGATATATGTCTATATTCTAGAAATTCAAAATATCTTTCAAGACGGAAAACCCTTAGATGGAGACGTAGAAAAATTGGATTACGAACGACGTACTCACGGTTTAGTAGAGGGACCATGAGTTGAGAATAAAGGTTTATAATCAATTGAGATATACCTAGAGAAGAGGCTTCGGTTAAAATTCTGATGATGACATGATATTCCACAATGTTATTGGTCACATATCCGAGGGAAATTCCTCCTGAACTCACTAACTTGCCAGAATGGTAAATGACCCAAGCTGCAGAAGAGATATTCTAGGTATGTCGACTAGAGCCATCCGCAAACCCGAAATAAATGGGAAAGGATTATGTCATATGAACATTCAATTACAAAGAAAAGTATAAGTAGTTGGGGAAAAAAGCATTCACACAAAAGTAAATACACACCATATCAAAAGAATATAGTACAATAATGTACAAAGCACACATGCGAGATATTATATGCATAGTACTTATTGAGGTAAAGTCCATTTCAGGGCTCACCGAGAGATAACACATCGTAATCCACTAAGTCATAGGTGCCTCTGTGTAATACGCATTTTATGATGTATGGCTCGTGCCACATGGGTTCTAACTTTCTGGCCCCAAGTTTGTCAAGATCTTGATCATAGACTAGGACCAGATCTCCTTTTGCGAAAGCGTGAGGTTGGACGTACTTATCATTTTGATTTTTTATGCATTTTGGATATTTCTTATTGATGAAAGAATCATCACAATGTTTTTCATCCATCTCGGTTAGATATAAAATCCATTCCTCCTCATTAGAAGTATGGGGTAGGAATTCTATGATGATTTTCAAAGAGAGAATCTCACATTCGATTGGTAATACTGCTTCTATATCATATACCAACTGGAAGGGTGTAAATAGAGTGGTGATTTTAACTAGAGTTCGATAATCCCAAAGTGCAGAGAAGAGATGCAAATGCCAAAAGGTTTTGTTCACTCCCACCATGCATTGAAGCATGGTTTTCCGGACTTTGTTGATGGCTTCAACTTTTCCATTTTCCTCCGGGTAGTAGGGAGATTAATTTTCATGGAGAAAACCTAACTTGGTGTGTAATTCACCCATCATATCATTCTGAAAATGGGATCCATGATCAAATACAATATCTTGTGGGACACTGAATCTAGTGATGATGTGATTGAACACAAAAAAAATGTTGCAGCTCGGCCATCGTTAAGGAATGTAGGCATAGCCTCAGCCCATTTAGTGAAATAATCGATGACAATGATAATATAACCATGCCCCTCAATTGAGGTAGGCTTACATTACATGAAATTGATACCCCATTTGGCAAAGGGGTCAACAACCACAATGGGATGAAGTGGACTTGGGTGGGTATGTGCTTTCTTAAGAAAGATCTGACAGGATGGGCATATTTTAACAGCCTTAATGCAATCTTTGAATATGGAAGGCCAAAAGTAATTGGCACGTAAAAAAATTTGGGCTGTAGCCATCCCAGAAAGATGATTTCCATAAGCTCTAAGGTGAGAGTCATTTAAAAAATTCTCAGACTCTTCATGGGTTAATAAATGTCGTAAGATAGTATTAATTCCATAGGGGTACAAGGTATCGTGAATGATAAGATAACACTTTGAATGGTGTTTAATGTGACATTTTTCATCACATGAAATGCTAGGCTAAAAGTGTTGCATTTGGAGATAGAGAAGAATGTCTCCATACCATGGATCAGTCGTACTAGTGAGGAACAAGGATTCATCGGGAAGGGAATTGTTGGGATCATTATTCTCATTAGTATGGGGAAGATCACAAATTAATTCTACAAAAACCAATGATTTCTTAGATTTGGATTTGGAAAACTCAAGATCTAATTCTTGGAGAATGATGATACATTTCGAATATTTTCCCCTAGGTACTTGACAAGTCAAGATGTGGTACATGGGGTTCGATTCTGCAATGACTATGGTAATGCATAACAAAATATAGTGGAAAAATATTTGGACATCAATAACTGATTCTAAATCCATCTTTTCGACATGTGAATATCGGAGTTCGGGACCTGATAGACTTTTACTCAAATAGTAGATCACATGTTTGGTGTCATCATCATCCTCTTGTACTAACACCAAAGCAATAGTGGAAGTAGAGGAAACCAAATAAAGGATGTAATCTTTTGCATAATTGGGTGGATGCAAAAGAGGTATGTTCGTTAAAGCATGCTTGAGATCATCAAATGAGCATTGAGTAGTTGCATCCTAGATGCAAAGGGCATCTTTCTATAACAATCTCATGAATCCTTTAGTCATTTCATCATAATTGAAAATAAAAAAACGAAGAAAGTTTTACTTCCCTTGCAAATTTTGTAGTTGGGTAGGGTTGTTGGGAGGGGGTAAAGAAAGAATGGATTTGAATTTTAAGGGATCCACCCTAATCGCATCTTTGGAAACTACGAAGCTGAGGAGTCTTCCTTATTCAACAACGAAAATGCATTTATGGGGGTTCAAACGTATGTTGTAAAACCTGCATCGAAGAAAGATGGATTGTAGGTGACCAATATGGTATTGTCGATGAGTCGAGTGAGTTGTTAAGTCATCGAGATAAGGTTCAATGATATGTTTTATGTCATGTAACGCATACGACATAACCCGCTAAAAAGTGGCTCCAGCGTTTTTAAGGCCAAAAGGTAATTTTTGATAGGCGAAAGTCCCCAATGGGAAGATGAAAGTTTTTTTGTGTTGATCAACCCTTAAAATGTCGATCTGGTTATATCCAAAAAATCCATCCATGAAAGATAAAATGACGCTTCCAACACAATTATTGATAATTTGGTCGATAAAGGGTGTAGAGTAATTGTCCTTTTGACAAGACTTATTAAGAACTTGATAATCAACACAAACATGAATTTTCCCTTATTTCTTGGCAACCGAAATGATGTTGGAAACCCATTCGATCAGAGGGATGGCATAAATAAAACTAGATTTTAATAATTTTTTCACTTCTGCCTTGATTGTTGCGGTTTTTATGGGATGAACCGGGAAAATTTTCTGTCTCACGGGTTTAACTCCTGGGTAAGTTTTGAATTCATGCACAACGATCGAAGGATCGATCCCTGGAATTTATTCATAGCTCCAGGCGAAGATGTCGTGAAATTATTTAAACAAGGTGGTATAATTTTCAACTTCTTCAACTAAACAATTGGAACATAGTTGTATGTTTTACACAATACACTCTTTAATGGATATGTCAATAGTAATCGTGTGAGATATATTTCCCATATTCCCCTTGGATATGGTATCCTGAGAGAGTATCAAAGATTGGGAAGAGTTGACGATATCAATAGAAAATATAGAGGAAATATATTTCTCGATCTCATCCAAACTGGGAAGAAAGGATGAACGATGGTGGTTGTCATCCCATGGTGTGTCCTTGATACTAAGAATTTCAATAATAGATTCATTTGATGGAAAAATATGTAGGATTTAATCGAAAGTAGAGGATCAGGAATCTAACTAGGATGGTAACGAATATCTAGTAAACACCAGCAGATGTTGTCATCCAGTGAAGGAGAGGTAGACTGAATGGAGTCATATTCAACCTTTGTAGGACTAAGTGGCATAGTGCCACCTAGTGTATCGAACTCTACGGGAATAGGTAGTATACACAAAACAAATGATTCGAAGGATTGATGTTCCTTAGTTGAAATCATATTAACCATTGTGATGTGTTTTGTGGTTGGAGGAAGAGGTGTAGGGAAGGTACCCATGAGTGAATAATCTTTCAAGAGACCTACCCCAACACTTTCATAAGTAATTTTTTAGTCTCCCAAAAGAGGAATATTGTTGGTCATTTGAGTGCGAGCTTCGGGGGTGCAGTAATCTAA
>SNQJ01S0142114.1:0-13668 GCA_010110895.2 Picea sitchensis
ATATGCCCCAAGTAATGGATCTGCTTTTGATAAAATGAGCACTTTCTCAACTTAGCATACATTTGGTGCTCTCTTAGCACTTGCAACACCATCCGTAGATGTTTTTCATGCTCTTCCCAAAATGTCATCCAAAAAGACTATGACAAACTTGTCCAGATATTCTTTGAACACACATTCATTAGGCACATAAAAACAATGGGTCCATTCGACAACCCAAATGGAACCATTGTGAATTCATAGTGACCATACCTTGTTCTGAATGTGGTCTTACTGATGTCTTCATCCTTTATTCTTACCTGGTGATACCCTGACCTGAGATCTATCTTTGAAAATATCTTGGCATCCTTCAACTGATCAAAGAGATCATTGATCCTCAAAAAATGATACTTGTTCTTAACAGTCACTTTATTCAATTGTCTAAATCGATGCACAATATCAACGTTCCATCCTTATTCTTCAAGAATAGGTCTGGGGCTCCCCAAGGTGACACATTTGGGCATATATACCCCTTCTTTAGAAGTTTTCAAGATGCAATTGTAGTTCTTTCAGCTCCGGTGTACTCATTCTGTAAGGAGCTTTCAATAATGGAGTTGTTCCAGACATCAAGTTTATAGAGAAGTCAATATCTCTCTTCGGGGGTAGTCCTGGTACCTCCTGGAATACATCTTCGAACTACTTGAGTATTTCATGGTCTTCAATCTTTGAGACCTCATCCTTAGATACTTCCTCCACATGGGCTGCAAATAATTGACAACCTTTCCTGTAGCACTTCTTCAGCTGCATTGTTGAGATTTCTTTGATAGCAACTGCTTTGGGAATTCCTTGGACTTTTCTCTGATTCCCCTCCTCATTCAGGCAAGTGAATGCCTTGTTACGATAATCTAGGATGGTGTGGTGTTGGTCCAACCAATCCATCCCAATTAGACAGTCATAGGAACTTAAAGGAAGAATGTTCAATTCAACCCTTGTGTTCAGTCCATTCATGTCCACTGGACATGACTTAACCAACTTGAAAACCGTTCTCTTGGCTCTTATAGCCAACTACACTAACCAATATTTTTCATGCTTTCTTCTTGGTAATTGCAAACTTTCCACCATCCTACGATCTACATAACTATGAATAGCTCCTGAGTCAATTAAAATAGAAATGGGTTGGTTATTGATCATACCTTCCACTTCAATAAGGTGTGATTGAAATTCAACTTGCTTGTTGTCCAAGGATGCATAGATATTTGGTATTCTACTACCCATGTCCTCCATTGTTTCAACTTGTTGAACATTATGGACAACTCTCACTTTGGCATTTTTGTGGGGACAGTTTATGTACTTTTGGTTGCCCTGATAGCTCCAACATTGAATGGGCATCTGCCTTAGCCTTTGTACCCCTACATCAGTCGTTATTAGCTCTCTAAACTATGGCTTCCCTTGAGGACTATTTCTAAAAAAGGGAGTTTTGTTTCCCTTCTGCCTCTGTTCTTTCTTAAAATTCTTCTGGTCATCCCAAGCCTTTTGAAAAGTAGGCTTTTCTCTTTGTTGTTCATACAAGCATTTTGCTCTCCTTATAGTTTCTTCCATAGTCTTAGGGTCATCATACTAGATCTTGTCCCCAATAGAAGATGGTAGTCCACTCAGATACCTTTGAATATTGACAGTCTCATCTTTGATGAACGAAACATATTTCAACAACTCCAAAAACCTTCGCTCATATTCATCAATGGACATGCTGCCTAGCTTGAGTTCAAAGAAGTCTTCCATATTTCTATCGTAATATCTTTTAGTCAAGAATTTATTTTCAAAATACCTCTTGAATTATTTCCAAGTAACATCGTTCTCTTTAATGTGTTGCACCTACACAAGTTGATCCCGCCACATGGATGCTTTTCCTTTTAGTTGATACATTGCAATTCTCCCTTCTGCATGAGAGGAATAATTCTACAGTTGGAGATATTTCCTCATGCGAAGAAATGATGTTTTGACACCTTCCTCCTTCCTATGTTCTCCATCAAATGTAGGAGGTTTAATCTTGTTCATTTCACCCTTCAGCTCATCCACTCTAGATCTCCTATGTTTTCTAGTAGGACATGGGATTGAACTATTGTGTGCCTCCTTATTGGACTACTTCGGGGAGTGGCGATGATGCCTGCTAATGCTTCTTGATATTGTTTTCCTCTCAAGGGTCTTGCGACTCCTGGTTTTTCTTGAGTCAGACTCCTTATACAACTTCTTTTCTATTCTCTCCAAACTCTTCATCAACTTTAAGTTGAATTCTCCATGTTTTTCCTGAACTTTCCTGAGCTTTCTACTATCTGCTTGGTGAGTTTGGGCATCTTTCTGCAATCTTTCAATGATTTTCATCATGTTTCCTTCCTTATCTATCTCTTCTCCATGCCCATTGGAGTTTGACCCTTCAACTCCCAAATGAACATCCATCCCTTAAGATTCATTCTCTGAATTGGAAGCACTCTGTGTCTTCTCCATTTCTCTGCACTCAGTGGCAATTCGCTTTGGTTCAGACTTTCGTTAAACTCTACAAACACAATGTGCAGTCAACCATAATTTTGATAGGACATCCATCCTTAACAATTCACACAGTATTCATAAACCAATATGAATCAAGAAAATTTTTAAATTCCATTTATTTATGAGCTCTACTCTGTTTTGTAACAATTTTTTGTGGCACTAACCCCTTTCTCTTAGTCCCCAATCCACGTGATCACAGGTCGTGACCACTTTCCTATCCAAAAATTCGCTTCACGACTTCGCATTCGGGTATCCTGCTGTGGGCCAAACCCGATACTCCCGATTCCCCATTTTTTGAATCAAGAATCCTCTAGGTTCTAGTGCCTCCCGCTAGGCCCCTTTGATTGTGACATTGGGCTATGACCTGGGACCCAACTTCCGAGTGCTTCAGGGCTTCGTGCTTCAAAAGGTTTCAAAGCACTACATGACAACTTCCTGAGTTCCAAACTAACGAATGTGAGATGTAGGGTGGATCAACCGTCCATGTCTACTCAACATCTGATGGTTGACACTTACTTTGGAACCTCTGTCATCGAAACTTCAAGACTTTGGAGATTCGGGACTTCAGGATTTCAAAGCTTCGGAACTTTAGGTTCTGGAAGCTTTCATGCTTGCTTCCTTCCAATATCACAACTTCCAAACTTCTGACTTCTCTATCCTCCGAGAACACATAGTATAGCTATCACCAACTAAGGCGATGGCACGTGGTACGCCTAGGGAGGTTCACGTCACCCCAAGCAACATCATCCAACCCCACCATGTCTACCCTTTCACTTCGTAACTTCGGACTTCGAGAGTTTGTGCATCAACACATCCCACTTGTCCCGATAGTTGAACTCCCAAAATTACAGTATGCTCTTCTGTTTGATCCAACGGTCAAGCTCTTTTCCTCAGATATAGAGTGTAGATCTCCCTCGGGACTTCGAGGTTTTGGGTTTCAGAAGTTTGTGCCTCAACGGACCCCGCTTCTCCCGATTGCCAAACTCTGAAAGGCTTCCAAGATAGCCCTCCTGCGCCTTCTTCAGATCTGAGGGTCATAAAAAGGTTTCCCTTTGTAATAACCCAAGGACGAGCCCCAATTATGTATATGTATTGTAAACATGTTTTATAGGATAGTGAGCCAAGTGTATATAAGTTGGTGGGCTTATGTGTTTATTAGGCCAGAGATCCTAGGAGTTAAAGGCTAGGAGCCTGTTTTTGTATATGTAATTATGAAGGTCGTTAATATAATATAAAAAAATCATTGCGTGTAGACTGACCACGAGGAAAGAGTGATGCAGGACTAATATTCCACAAGGTTGGGTAAAGGAGAGGAGGCTAAGTGTTGGACCTAGGGGCTAAGCTAGGGGGCTTACCTACAAAGGGGATAATAATTTATTATTATTATTTCCTAAAAGGCTAAGGTGGAAAATGGATGAGTGTGTCCCAAGCTCCTGCAAAGGGAACGTATGTTAAGTGGAGAGCATGCAGCTCTAGGGAGACATGTGTTGACCTAGGCTCATGTAGAAAAAACACAGAGGTCAATGATGGAGGTCTCAGGTTTAGACAAAAGTCCCTCGGGTCGGCTTCCCCGATATGCAATTTCAGAGGTGCGTGGCTATCCCGATGTCGAGCGCAGAGGATGACATAATGAGGGGTTTGGCCTTAGCCCTTTTTCTCTCAGTCCCCAATCCACATGATCATAGGTCATGACCACTCGCCTATCCAAAAAGGAAATTCGCAACTTCACGTTTCGGGTATTCTGTTGTGGGCCAAATGTGATACTCTTGATTCCTGATTTCACGAATCACAATTCCTCTAGGCCCTAGCTCCTCCCGCTAGGCCCTTTTGATTGTGACATTGGGGTATGACCTGGCCCCAAATTCCTAGCACTTTGGGAGGTTTCAAAGTGCCATATGAAAATATCTCGAAGTTCCAGATTACCAAACTCGTGACGTAGGGAGGATCAACTGTCCATGTCTACTCAGCATTTGACGACTAACATGTAACCCCTCAATGAAACCATGGTTTGGATTGCGGGACCGCCTTGGATAATTAACTTCCATGCACATTGGGTCCCCGCAATTCCTCTTGGTCATCGATCTGGATGTATCGTGATCAACGCCACTGCGGGTCTTCCGACCTTTAACTACGTCATGTAACCTTGGGCCCCAGTAACCCTCCTCATACGAAAAGCCACATCGCGGAATACTTGTGGCTGATACGTGGCCCATTCAGATGGGTGACACACATCACGCTCCAAATGCCATTTCAATCTTGCACGGGTTCAAACCCAATGATATGTGGTGCACAACCCATGTGTCTACTTCAACCAAGTGACATCACCATGCCACGTTACTTTGTAGTTTTGGACTTCGAAAGTTCTTACGCTTCCTTCCTTCCAATATCACGACTTCTGAACTTCCGACTTCTCTATCCTTCGGGCCCACATAGAGCAGTTGTCACCAACTAAGGTGATGGCACGTGGTACGCCTAGGGAAGGTTATTCGGATTTTATGAGCAGAATGAAATGACTATAGATTATTAACAGGTGCTTAACACAAAATAATAGAGATACAGTAAAACTGGTTTTCTATTCAATAAGAAAATAAGATGAAACTGTAAAATGCAATGGAAACATGCTAGCTGGAATGATGGCAGCTTGTCTCTGAGAAGAGATGTGACGAATGCTCTCATTCACCAGAAGATGATTACAATGAGGCTCTGAAGGAATTTTTACAATAAACAGGAATGCCAAAAACCCTAGACATCCAAAAACCTAATCCTAGGAGATGAAGCGCCAAAAGTCATGTGGGCCCTGTTTGGGTAAGTTAGTACATCAACTTCCCGAGGTTGTAACTTTTGCATATGATCTCCATTTTAGGTGCATGATAGCCTGTTGGAAAGGTAGCATCGAGGAGGTTCATTTTGGGGGCTCAATCATTCCTTCAACTATTATTGAGAAGATCGATCCCGAAAAACCTTCATTTAGGCCCTCAAAATGGCCTCGGAAGTTAAAACTGCTAAAAATAGTAAATTGCCAAAATTGCCAGAAAACTGTTTTGAGCCAGTTGAAAAAGGTGGGTGGCCACCGATATCCACCTGTATCAGAAGTTCCATGTCACCCTTGGCAACATCATCCAACCCCACCATGTCTACCCTTTCACTTCGGGACTTCAGACTTTGGAAGTTTGTGCATCAACACATCCCACTTCTCCCGATAGCCGAACTTCTGAAATTAAAATCTGCTCCCCTACTTGATCCAACAATCAAGCTCTTTTCCTTAGATCTATGGTGTAGATATCCCTCGGGAATTCAAGGTTTTGGGTTTTGGAAGTATGTACCTCAGCGCACCTTGCTTCTTCTGATTGCCAAACTTCTGAAATTACGACCTGTCGTGAGATCCAACAATAGGTCTTCTTCCCAAATCTACGGTGTAGATATCCTCTGGGACTTCAGAGCTTCAAGCTTCGAAAGTTTGTGCATCAAAACATCTCACTTATTTTGATTGTCGAACTTTGAAAGGCTTCCAGGATAACCCTCCCACACCTTCTCTATATCTGACGGTCGTAAAGAATTTTCATTCCTTTCGAACAGATCCTACGGCTCCAACACCTCAAGTGTTGTGTTCTCTCTCTCTGTGGCCAAATACCACGCTTGTTGTAGTTTTATGATATCGCTACACCTCCTGATATTCGTAACATGACCAAGGTAGCATCATGGCACTCAGGAACATTCTAAAGTTTGAAATTAGTCCTCCAGACACAATTTCCTCTTGAAACCTTGGGTCCAAAGACCACTTATCCATCCCATCCAGGCTCAACATTGAAACCTGGGAAACTTTTCCAAATTGGTAGCCAGATTATGTGGACCATTTGAAATCATACAAAGGATTGGGTCAGTTGCATATATGCTTGCATTTCCTGCATCCATGACTATACATAATTTGTTTCATATTTCATTTCTTAAGAAATATATACCTGATGTTAATCATGTAATTGATTGGAATGTGATTCAGGTGGAGCAAGAAGGCATCTTACAAGTGCATTCGGTGCACATATTGGACTGGAAAAGAAAGTAGCTCCATAATAGAGCCATAGGGCTTGTAAAATTCTAGTGGAATTGGTACAGTCCTGAGGATGCGACATGGGAGCATGAAGATGCTATGCGAGTAGAATACCTGCATTTTTTTTAAGAGTTTGGAAATCTTGCTGATGTTGTGTAAAGGTTGCACTGAGGACAGTGAAAAAATAAGGGGAGGGGATTGTAATACCCCAAGGACGAGTCCCAATTATGTCTATGTATTTTAAACATGTTTTATAGGCTAGTGAGCCAAGTGTATATAAGTTGGTGGGATTATGTGTTTATTAGGCTGGAGAGCCTAGGAGTTAAAGGCCAGGAGCCTGATTTTGTATATGTAATTATGTAGATCATTAATATAATATAAAAACATCGCTACATGTAGACCGACCACGAAGAAAGAGTGATGGGGTACTAAGCTTACACAAGGCTGGGTAAAGGAGAGGAGGCTAAGTGTTGGACCTAGGGGCTAAGCTAGGGGGCTTACCTACAAAGGGGATAATAATTTATTATTATTTCCTAAAAGTCTAAGGTGGAAAATGGATGAGTGTGTCCCAAGATCCTGGGAAGGGAATGTATGTTAAGTGGAGAGAATGCAGCTCCAGGGAGACATGTGTTGACCTAGGCTCATGCAAACAAAACACAGAGGTCAATGATGGAGGTCTCAGGTTTAGATAGAAGTCCCTCGGGTCAGCTTCCCCGATATGTAATTTCAGAGGTGCGTGGCTATCCTGATGTCCAGCGCAGAGGATGACATAATGAGGGGTTCGACCTTAGCCCTTTTTCTCTTAGTCCCCAATCCATGTGATCACAGATCGTGACCACTCACCTATCTAAAAAGGCACTTCGCGACTTCACATTTCGGGTATTCTGCTATGGGCCAAACCCGATACTCCCGATTCCTGATTTCTCGAATCACAAATCCTCTAGGCACTAGCTCCTCCCGCTAGGCCCTTTTGATTGTGACGTTGGGATATGACCTGGGCCCCAAATTCCTAATGCTTCAGGAGGTTTCAAAGCACCATACGATACTCTCTCGGAGTTCCAGATTATCGAACTCACAACATAGGGAGGATCAACTTTCCACGTCTACTCAACATCTAACGGCTGACACGTAACCCCTCAATGAAACCACAGTTTGGATTGCAGGACCACCTTGGATAATGAACTTCCGTGCACATTGGGTCCCTCCAATTCCTCTTGGTCATCGATCTGGATGTATCATGATCAATGCCACTATGGGTCTTCCAACCTTTAACTACGTTACGTAACCTTGGGCCCCAGTAACCATGCTCATATGAAAAGCCACATGGTGAAATACTTGCGACTGATATGTGGCCCATTTAGATGGATGACACGCATCACACTCCAAATGACATTTCAATATTCAACGGGTTCAAACTCACTGACACATGGTGCACAACCCATGTGTCTACTTCAACCAAGTGACATCACCATGCCATGTCACTTCGTAGTTTCATATTTCAGAAGTTCTTACACTTGCTTCCTTCCAATATCATGACTTCCGAATTTCTGGCTTCTCTATCCTCCAGTCCCACATAGAGCAGTTGTCGCCAACTAAGGCGATGGAACGTGGTACGCCTAGGGAAGGTGATCCAGATTTTTTGAGTAGAACGAGATGACTACATATTATTAACAGGTGCTTAACAAAAAATAACAGAGATACAATAAAATTGGTTTTCTATTCAATAAGCAAATAAGTTGAAACTGTAAAATGCAACGGAAACATGTTGGATAGAATGGTGGCGGCTTATCTCTGAGAAGAGATGTGACGGTTGTGCTCATTCACCGGAAGATGATTACAATGAGGCTCTAAATGAATTTTTACAATAAACAGGAATTCCAAAAACTCTAGACATCCAAAAATCTAATCCTAGGAGATGAAGCACCAAAAGTCATGTGGGCCTTGTTTGGGTAATTTAGTACATCAACTTCCTGGGGTCGTAACTTTTGCATACGATCTCCGTTTTAGACGCATGATAGCCCGTTAGAAAGGTATCGTCGAGGAGATTCATTTTGGGGGCTCAATCATTCCTTTGGATATCATTGAGAATATTGATCCCGAAAAACCTTCATTTAGGCCCTCAAAATGGCCCCGAAAGTTAAAACTGCTAAAATTAGTAAATTGCCAAAATTTCCAAAAAATTGTTTTGAGCCAGTTGAAAAATGTGGGTGGCCACTGATATCCACCTAGATCAGAAGGTCCATGTCACCCTTGGTGAAATCATCCAGCCCTACCACATCTACCCTTTCACTTCAGGACTTTGGACTTCGGAAGTTTGTGCATCAACACATCCCACTTCTCCAGATAGTCGAACTTCCGAAATTACAATATGCTCCCCTCCTTGATCCAATGGTCAAGATATTTTCATCATATCTATGGTGTAGATATCCCTCGGGACTTTGGGGTTTTGGGCTTCAAAATTATGTGCCTCGGTGCACCCTTCTTCTCCTGATTTCCAAACTTCCGAAATTACGACCTGTCGTGAGATCCAACAATAGGTCTTTTTTTCAAATCTACGGTGTAGATTTCCTCTGGGACTTCAGAGCTTCAGGCTTCAAAAGTTTGTGCATCAACACATCTCACCTCTCCTGATTGTCGAACTTTGAAAGGATTCTAGGATAACCCTTTTGTACCTTCTCCATATCTGACGGTCGTAAATAATTTCCCTTCCTTTAGAACATATCCTATGGCTCCAACACCTCAAGTGTTGTGTTCTCTCTCTGTGTGGCTAAATACCATGCCTGTTGTGGTTTTATGATATCGTTGCACCTCCTGAGCTTTGTAACACGACCAAGGTAGCATCTTGGCACTCAGGAACATTCTAAGGTTCAAAATTATTCCTCCAGACACAATTTCCTCTTGAAACCTTGGGTCCAAACACCACTTATCCGACCCATCTAGGCTCAACATTGAAACTTGGGAAACTGTTCCAAATTGGCAGCCAGATTTTTTGGACCATTTGAAATCATAGAAAGTATTGGGCCAATTTCATATATACTTTCATTTCCTACATCCATGACTGTACATAATGTGTTTCATATTTCATTTCTTAAGAAATATATACCTAATGCTAATCATGTAATTGATTGGAATGCGATTCAGGTAGAGAAAGAAGGCATCTTACAAGTGCATCTGATTCACATATTGGACCAAAAAAGAAAGAATCTCCAAAATAGAGCCATAGGGATTGTAAAATTCCAGTGGACCTGGTACGGTCCTAAGGACGCGACATTGGATCATGAGGATGCTATGCAGGTAGAATACCCGCATATTTTTGAAGATTTTGGAAATCTTGTTGATGATGTGTAAAGGTTGCACTGAGGACAGTGCAAAAATAAGGGGAGGGGATTGTAATACCCCAAAGAAGAGACCCAATTATGTCTATGTATTGTAAACATGTTTTATAGGCTGGTGAGCCAAGTGTATATAAGTTGGTGGGATTATGTGTTTATTAGGCCGAAGAGCCTAGGAGTTAAAGGCCAGGAGCCCTATTTTGTATATGTAATTATGCAGATCATTAATATAATATAAAAACATCATTGCATGTAGACCAAACATAAAGAAAGAGTGATGGGGGACTAATATTCCACAAGGATGGGTAAAGGAGAGGAGGCTAAGTGTTGGACCTAGGGGCTAAGCTAGGGAGCTTACCTCCAAAGGGGATAATAATTTATTATTATTTCCTAAAAGGCTAAGGTGGACAATGGATGAGTGTGTCCCAAGCTCCTGGGAAGGGAACACATGTTAAGTGGAGAGCATGCAGCTCCAGGGAGACATGTGTCAACCTGGGCTCATGTATATAAAACGCAAGAGTCAAACCATGGAGGGGTTTCGGTCCTCATTCTGTCATCCTCTGCACTGGACATCTGGATATCCACACACCTCTGAAATCCTATATCAGGGAATCCAACCTGTGCAACTTTCGTCTAAACCTGAGACCTCCATCATTGACCTCTGTGTTTTTTCCTCTGGTCACACATCAAGAATGCAAGGAGAACCATGAACTGACCTACGTCTTCTGAGAAGCTTGAGAATTCTGTGTTTGTCTATGTCGTGTGTGTTATAACTGTGGGATGTTGTGGCCACACAGTCCCTTGGCTGAGTGTGGGTTGCTGCCTTCTGATTTTCCTTAACTGTATTGACTTGTTGTTGTTGTCCTCCTTGTGCTGGAACAAAGTTGAATAAGAAGGTTTTCAGGCATGTGTGAAACACTCTCTCCATGTGAGAGAGGTGGTTGTGGTTGAAGAGGTAGGTTGTTAGTCCTGTGAGAAACTATCTCCAGGTGAGAGAGTGTGCTATGGAAGTGAATTCTCCTGGAAGGGGTCCTGTAGCTACCGCAGAGCTTTGAGAATTTTGGTCCAACCTATTTCTGAAGCCTAAGGTAAGGGAGGTGAAGCATCCAATGGACTGTGTGACAATGAAGGTGTATACTCATGGGGTGGGATAGGCATGTGGGGAATGAGAGGCTGTGAGAAGTGGGTGTAAGTGGCTCATGGGAGAGAACCCTTCCTCTTTAACTATGTGTCTTCTTGTTGACCTTGCCTACCCTAGGATTTCCTTGCCGATGGAGATTAGTCCCAACTCGGGGGTGACCTACTGCTAAGAGTGATGAGTAGTGTGTTCTAAGGCTGGGAGGTTCATGGAAGTTCTTCACGCAGTTGGTGGTGTTACTCCAGTTTAAAAGATAAGTTCCATTTCCATGCTTAAATATATATATGTTTATGCATGTTTGTGCCTTTTAAAATGTATCATGTATTCCATTGCGTATATGAACTACTGTTAGTTCCATTGATTGTGCATAATGGCAGTAATTATGTGATTACTTTGTGTTAAGTATTTTAAATTCATTAAAATGCATATATTATATAAGTGTATGTTCCGCATGGTAGCATTGCCCGACCTGTTGGTGGATGGGGGTGTTACACCCTTTCTTCCGAACAGATCCTATGGTGTAGAACAGACTCTATTACTATGCAGATTTCCAAAGGAATTCATGGCTAACTACCTCACAACATTACCAGATTTGATGGTCGTGAAGGATTCTCCTTCTCCTGAACAGATCCTAATGTCCACATTACTCTGTAGACCAATACCACTTCTGTCATGGTTTTATGATACCGCTACTCCTCCTGAGCTTCGTAACATGACCAAGGTAACATCTTGTCACCCAGGAATGTTCTGAGGTTCAAAATTGGTTCCTCCATACACAATTTCCTCTTGAAAACTTGGGTCCAAAGACCACTTATCTAGCCCATCCAGGCTCATCGTTGAAACCACGTTCTACACTATAATTTTGTCTACTTCGACAACAATTCACTCTGAAAACTTTGTCTCATTAACCATTAACATGGACCATCTAGGATCAATGTCTAAACATGGATATGATACCAATTTGTAACATCCCTAGCCACCAACAGGCCAGGAAATGCTACTACTGCAGAACATTCACACACACACACACACACACATATACATATAACATGAATTGTAATGAAATTAAAATGCTTAATCACAGAATTACTGTTACGATACAGATTCAAATGTAATAGACAATAATTCATATATGAAATGGAACACATGATAACTTTCAAGCATCAGTAGCACAAACATGCATAAAATACACCTAAATGAAGCACATACTAATACTTATCTTTTAAGTTGGAGTAACACCACCAACTATGTGCAGACCTTCCATGAACCTCCTAGCCTTAGACCACATTGATCATCATGATCAACAATGGGTCACCCTCGAGCTGGGACTAAGCTCCACCCAGGGCAAGGGAATCCTAGACTAGGTTGAGGTTACAGGGAAACTGCACAGTGCAACCAGAAGGATTGTCCCTAGGAGCCTTCTTACGCCCACTACTCATGGACTCTCATTCCCCACATTCATGTTCCACCTGAGAGTATACAGCTTCACTGTCACATAGTCCATCAATTGCTTCACCTCCCTCTCAGGGTCTCGACAACAGGCCATATCATGAATTCTCAGAGCTCTGTAGATGGTGTTGGACTCTCTCTAGAAGAAAAACAATTCCCAACAAAATCTCTCACTTGGAAAGAGCTGCTCACATGCATGACAACTTGCCTCTTCAACCATGGGCCTGACAACCTGATTCTTCAACCAATTCAACTCAATTCCTACAAGGTAAGGATAATAACAATAACATCTGGTCAACACCACTCAGGAAAAACAGAAGGAAACAGCCCAATAATTGTTCAGGTATGGACTCGGATCTGCAAGGGCATATAAGCTAGATTCATAGGACACATAGGAGACACGGTTAAGTCCACGGGTTTTCCATTGGTTTTCAAGGTGTGTGACAAGCAATCAATACAGAGTTCAAACACAGACACAAATGGTTCAGACGGAGTATGCGTTAGCTTCTCAGGAAAACATCACAATTTTATGGTTTCAGAGCTGCGTGAGGGTATGCAGAGATCAGATGCAAACACCCCACAGTTCAGATAGTGGACGAAAGAATGAAGGACAAACCCCCAACACACTTGACGCTTCAACTTTTAACTGCATGCGCCCAGGTCGACACTTGGCTTCCTAGAGCTGCATGTGTTCCCTTTTGCACACGTTTCCCTCCTAGGACTTAGGATAAAAACATGCCTTTCAAATAGCTTTGGAATAATAATAAATTATTATTCTTAAGGACTTAAGCCCCTAAGATTATCCCCTCTTTCCAACCTTTCAGCCCCCTTTCCCTTACCCACTCTATGGAATCTTAGTCCCCCATCATTCTTTCTTCATGGTCAGTCTGCACACAACAATGTTTATATTTTATTAATGATTTTTCATAATTACATATACAAAACATGCTCCTGGACTTAGCACTTAGGCTCTCTGACCCAATAAACACATAAACCCACCAACTTATCAATACTTGGCTCACCAACCTACAAAACATGTTTACAATTCATAAATACAACAGGGGCTCGTCCTTGGGGATATTACACTTCCCATTTAGATGGTTTGTCCATCACATACATCCTTATCATGTCTCATATCATTTGGTTCACCCTCTTTGTCTGCCCATCACACTCAGGATGATAGG
>SNQJ01S0142114.1:17334-30557 GCA_010110895.2 Picea sitchensis
GACATCCAAAAACCTAACCCTAGGAGATGAAGCGCCAAAAGTCATGTGGGCCCCATTTGGGTAAGTTAGTACATCAACTTCCCGGGGTCGTAACTTTTGCATACGATCTCCATCTTAGGTGTATGATAGCCCGTTGGAAAGGTATCATCAATGAGATTCATTTTAGGTGCAATAACAAAGGATTCCCCATATTGCAAACTTGTTTTCCCAAAAACATCGTTTAGGGCCTCAAAAAGGCTCCGGAAGTGAAAACTGCTAAAAATAGTAAATTACCAAAATTGCCAGAAAATTGTTTTGAGCCAGTTGGAAAAGATGCGTGGCCACTGATATCCATTTGGATCAATCCTCCCTATTTAGGAATAAATGGTCTCCATTTCATTGAGGTCCCCCATCAGATGAGGGAATTTCTGTTGAATTTGGCCCCGGGTGAGCCACTTGCCTTGGTGCAGGAACTGCCCTGCTTTGACGACCTGATAAAGTTGGATCTTTTGCTGTCGAGTGCCCATGATCTGTGTGTCCAAAATATGATCATTGGATGTTTGTTGTATGTAGTCAGGGTTGAGCTCTGTTGGTGTCAGTTGTTCTACTACTTCTGAGGTGTCCAATAGTGGTGGAAAATAAGGGCGCAAGAGATCCACGTTGAACACTAGGTGCAGGCCAAGGAAAGGAGGAATGTTGAGCTCAAAAGTATTATCCCCCATGGCCTTGGTGATAGTGTATGACCCATAATGGAGTGGGTGAAGCTTCTGATGGGGTCCTGTAAGGCGTTCTTTTTGCAAGTGCAACCAAACTTTGTTGCCCACCTGAAACTTATGTGGCACCCGATGTTGATCATGGCACTATTTGTACTTGTCATTGGACTTCTGTAGGATATCCTGAACCTGCTGGAATATGTGATGGATCCACTCAATGAACCGAGTGGCTTTGTTAGATTCATTTGGAGCAGGAGATGAGTCAGTCGAGGTGACCACAAGGGGAATTGACATTTATGGGATCCAATGGTTGGAATCCCAACCCCACCTGAAAGGGGTTGTGTCCAGTTGAGATATGCAAGGCTTGATTGTAGCTATGTTGGACATAGTGAAGGCTCTCATCCCATGTGAGGGGGTGCTTTGAATTATACATGCGAAGGATATGCACAATCATTTGATTTACAACCTCGGTTTTACCATCTATTTAGGGGTGGAAGGCCATGGATTTGGTGAGCTTGGTGTCCAGCAATGACCAGAGGCTCGACCAGAATGTGCTGAGAAATTGACTATCCTGATTTGAGACAATGGTTTGTGGGATTCCAAAATGTACCTGTTGTGCCTCTTTTGTCACCTGAGTGAGCAAAATAGAGGTGCTTGCAAGCTCAGTTGGGTTTGTTGAGCAGGACAGCTGTAAGGAAAAGGGTTAGAAAAAGAAATATAAAACAACAACTAAGAATTAAACTAAGAAATAAAATAATTTATAAGCATAGGGACATAGAGACAAAAATAACAATGAGACCCATGTCACCAATGATAAGGCTCATATTAGTGAAAGAAAACACCGAGAAGCAAGGGGACTATGAGTCCCTTCTTCCTCCAAGGGAGGGCTCTTGGACCCCTACAAGTAAGCTCTTCTTACAACTTTGGAAATGAAAATGAAAATGGTGAAATAATTCTTTGCTAATCCACTCAAGGGGTGAGATGGATTGCCCAATGCAATGATGAAAATATACTCTTGACAAGGATAGAAGAGTCCTCAAGAGAATAATGGCAGCATAACTTTGCTTTGAATTCCTTGAAAAATGAAGTGTATCCATGGCCTTTTTATAGCATTCCTTTGAGCTATTGTTCAACTAGTTTGTAGTGTGTAAAGAGGATAATTAGGGCATTTATAGGTCTTTGACCAGCCATCCAGTCGAATCCAGTCCATATTTGAGTGTCAAATCGGCTTGGGAGCTGAACCAGAAGTGGGTGGGAGGCCGACCACTCTCATAAATGCGTCGTTTCTCAGGTGCGCGGTTTTTTGCGATAACAATCACGCATCGTGTGCATGTGCACAAATTTGACGCTTTTGTTTCGCGCATGTGCACGCGCACCCAGTGTCTTCATAGTGCCCTTCAATTTTTCACTGTTTTGTATAGTTTTTGACCCTTTATGAATGATTTTGTGTTAATTCAGGTCCATGGATGACTTCATAACTGTTTGACGATGCTAAATTATTGTAACCATGTGTGGACGAAATTTCAGTGATAACAGATGCCCCTTGATGGATGAGGTTAGGAGCATACGTATAGCCGAAATCCATCAATGTTTCTTCTATTGAGAGTGTTGTTGTAAGAGAGAGTAATAGTGGGATAATCCAGATCGATCTGTTGGAGGGAAAAAGGAACCGATAGAACCCAATCTTCCATGAGGTGTGTAAAAAAGAAAACTGTGTACAAACGAGGTGGGCATGCCCCATGCTCGTGTCATGTAACTCAAAAAAGAGGAATGAAGTGTTGGTGTAGACAACTGCAATGCCCTCAGGGGAAGTCATGATAAAGGTAGAAAACAATTATGTGGATGAACAGACTCTGAATAGTAGGCAGTGACCGCGGTAATAAGTATCATGGATTATGTGAGCATTGATGGCCCAACCAAGTTCAGAGGTCTTCGGCAAGTAAAAGAACTAACTGCAATAGTCACAAAGTAAGACCCATCGTAACATGAGAAAGTGTTGACGTCGAATGTTATGGGGGTCAACGATAGCAGGGAGCAATTGTTGTTCTCCCTGTGTTGTCCGAGATCTCTCATTGGATGGGTAATGAGAATCAAGATATTGTCGTCCTTCTGGAAAACTGTGTTGATGTCGACACAAAGGGGGATGCAACTCCCAGAAGAAAATGGCTTCGTGAAATCTACTAGGTGAGGTTATGAAGTGGAGGAGGTACACGGACGAAGTCAAGATGTAGTAAGACTCAAGAATGCCCTTGGTTGGAGTATATGTGAGATAAAAGTGGTCGCAATTGTTCAATGAGGTCAAGTGTCAGGGAGACAACAAGACAGGGGATAAGTTGTGCCAGAGGTGGGACAAGGTTAAAAAACTCAGAGGGAAGAGGTAAGTGGTCTGTGGGGTACTTTGAATATATGGACGATGTCATCAAGGGTGGATGATAAGTAGCGCCCCAACCAAGGGTAACATGGGTTGCTTGTGGCTAAAAAGGGAAGAAGGTCATCAAAGGTGACGACAAAAAGGTAATGTAACTACTGGAAACAAAGACGTTTGTACAATAAATAAAGAATGTTGTGGGAGAAGTGTACAAATACATAAATGGGTGCCTCAGTGTGATATGGTTGGCCCGGGTAGGGCATAATTTGCTCTGAGAACTGATGGAGGGTGGGGGCCCCATGGGTGGGTTTCTGTATGAGGTAGGTGAAATGAAGGGAAATTTGCAGATGGGCAAATGGATTGTGGATGAAATGGAGGGTTCATGCTACTGCAGAGGTGCAGTCCAAAAATAGAATCGTGGAGAGATAATCTGGGAGTCCATTGGGAAAGATAGCAAAATGAGGAGAAGGAGTATGTGGCTGATTCACGACATGATATAAGACTATCGGGACTCCCATCCCTAAAGTTTTTTGAAAAACAAAATGAGTGTCAAAAGTGCAAAAGGGTGTTATGAATGGGACAACTCATGTGGTAAGAGTGCTACTGGGTGACAGTACCGAAGATGCAAATGGAGGTGTTGGTACTGCAGAGCCAGAAATGGGGATCCTAGAGGCAAATGTCAGAGGGTGTGACTGGAAATGTAAGTGAGATTCAGAGGGAATGACTACATGCCAGTGCTGAGTATATACCTGAAGGGGTTGTATTGATGTATGATGACCAAGTACCTGCACACATGAAAACCAAATACCCGATGTGAACAATATCTGAAGAGAATTGAATATATGAGCATGTATTTGATAATTGTGAATATGTGCATGCGTACCTGATCAGGGTATGAAAAATGGCGTCCCTGTGGATCAGGGGGGAAAGAGGCCTAGGGACTGGTGTGATGTAGATGATGGGATGTTGATCCCGTGGTTGAAGACGGATCGAGAAATGGATGCTCGGAGCTCCCGGAATGGTGAGTGGAAGTTTGGAAAAAAGGTCGATATATAGTTGTAGGGCCCACATTGCCACCTCATTTGTACTTGTTGCTATAGTGACTGGACGAGAAGAATTCAGAGGATAGTTGGAGATTCTGGGAGGATGAGGCATCTAATCGAGGACCGACGAGTTTCAGGTTAGTGGTCTGTTCATCCTGCATAGAATTAGGGTTTCATTTTTTTGGACAGGGGCTATACGGAGGGCCGTACAGAGGGTTTGATGAGTGTGGGAGCCACATGCGCAGGCAATCGGGAAGTATGCGTGCATACGTGCGCCCTTCTTACTAGATAGGCATGCATGGGAGAGGGCACGCACTATGTGCACGCTTGATGATTGAACAGACGCGCACATGTGCATGCCTGTAGAGTGAACAGGCACTCCTGTGTAGTGAACAGGTGCACCGGAGAGCGCGCCTGTGTAGTGAACAGGCGCGCACATGTGCATGCCTGTGGGGTGAACAGGCATGCACGTATGCACGCCTATGGGTTAAACAACCGCGCCTTGGAGGCAAGGTTGACGTGTGTAAAACTTATCTTTTTGATGTTGTTGATTGTCCAAGTGGCTGACTTAGGACTGTTTTATGTGGTTGCATGTGAGCTTTGTGCACGATGCTGATTGGTTGGCAAGAGAAGGATTGGTCCCAACTGCGAGACGCCGTGGCTATTGAGGAGCCAGGTGTATGTGCGACTTTGGCAGCCTGTGGGCTGTTGAATTTCTTTGAGTGCCCATTGATACGGGCGTAGGAGTATCTCCTGTAGTTTCTTATCTGGATGTGGAGTCCGGGCCTGCACTGCTTCATAGTGCAGGGAGAGCAGATTCCCTTCACTGCGGTGGAGGATGTATATTTTTTGACTGGGCTCCCATTTCGGGGAACGTCCCTACCGGCGGAGCCGGTGCTACCTAGGGATATGCCGCTAGCGACGGTTGGCCAGAGATATTGTCCGGGGCCAAACTTTATGTCCGGCACAGTCGTGAGCATTGGGGCGATGGATGCCTTAGTGCATTGTTGTATAGCAGCGATGATTGTGAGAGTTTATGGTTCGTTGGCGACGTATCGGATCAGTGGTGGCCAGCCGATGGTGATGGAGAGAGTGTTGGCCGGTGAGCACTTCGCCTGGGGGCTTATGCTGCATTCCAGGATGGTAGAGCATCTGGACCACTGTTGGTCCATGGATACTGGAGAGTTTGCCTTTGGGTCCATCCTGGTGGCTTGGTTTCTGGAGAGGGTGTTGATGTTGGGCCCTAGGATTTTATTGGGTGTGCTTGGGGCGCGAGAGCTACGAATGAGGTGGTGGTCGACTGTGTTGCTTCTCCATGGTGGTGGTGAGGGTGGCCACTTCTTTACTGCAGAGGCGACGCAGGTATGGCGGCAGATGCCGCAGGTGATATTACAGTACCCCTATGCCGGGGTTGACTTCTGCGAGGATCCAGACATGGTGCTACCTCCAGGGGAGGTGTTTGACCACCGAGGTATGTTGATGATGTTGATATACATTTTTTTTGTGTTTTTAGATAGCATGAAATATTTATATGATATAGATGTTGATACTATCTATTTCTTGTTTGTATGTGCAGATGTGGCACCTTGCAGGCGCAAGGTGGAGTTACAGAGAGTGTCGGCTCGTCAGGAGTTGGAGAGACTGCCACGGGGAGAGAGACGTTGGCATGAAGATGCCGCAGTGCGACCAGTTGATCCAGAGAGGGCAGCAAGGAGACGTTGGTTTGATGGCCCTGGTGTTGGTCCATCACATGCTCCTCCGACAGCTGCCGGAGTAGATTTTGAGGACATACGTTGTCACCTAGAGGCGGTGTTACAGGACGTGCCTGAGGGCATGTGGTATCGCATCCAGGACGAGGGTATCCTGGAGCAGTGTGTGGGGATTCCTTTGCCATGGCGGGATGTAGTGCGATGGGCAGCAATAGTTGGTGCTGCGATGACCGGACGACTGTCGCCGGGGTAGGAGGGACTGGTAGGGGGTGGACCACCACCGCCTGAGGGAGGGGCAGGTGGTGGTGGGCCGCCACCACCTGAGGGAGGGGAAGGCAGTGGTGCTCTAGAGGCATCGTGAGTGGTGCTCTATTTATTGATGTATTTTTTGTATATAGGCTGGTGAGCCCATTTTGTACCGAGGTGCTTCATTGGCTTGCGGATAGTTGTATTTTTGTATGTAAACATTTGGATGGCACTGTGGACCTTTTGATATATACATGAGTATACATTTTGAGATCTATGTGGTGTTTACATGTGTTTTGTTAATGTATTGATGATGTCTAATCTATATATGCTATGACAGGTTGTTGATATATTTATGTATGTGTAGAGGTAGCTTGATGTGATATATGCCAGTCTAACACAATATTAGCTAGGTTATCTATAATTTGATTCAATTGTCTTGGAATATGTGTAAATGTAATGGAATCAAAATGTCGAGATAAAAGTCTAACCTGCAGGTATTTGAGAAAGAGGCAAGGATCGCGTACGCGGTACACATTGTTGAGCTGGAGAACGACTAGTTGTGAGTCGAGAAAGACACTAAGGTGACGAATACTATGATGTTGGGCATCAGCTAGGAGGTGAATGACGACAGTGTATTCATCTTGGTTGTGGGTCGCTGACCCCAAACATATTCCACTCGAATGGAGCATTTCATGTGAGGGGGTGTAGAGAGCCCATGCAGCCGAAGCGAGATTGTGTGTCCAACGGTTGGCGCTGTCAGCGTAACTGATGTGGTAGGTCAGTGGAGGAAGCATCTGTCAATAGCACAAATGAGAGGTTAGACGTGAGGGATGGAAAAAAGATTAAAAACACTATAAAAGAAAGAACCTAAAGTAGAATGACTATGTTTAAGCATAAAATTTCTCTAAGTACAACCCGTTGATGGGTTCTTTGAGAGAGAGGCCTTAAGGGGAGGCCAGGATATATGCGCCTTTGGTGAGGCAATGTTGGATAATGTATGGGCCATGCCATAGTGACTCGAATTTGCCATGGCCAAAGGTATCATGAGCGATATCGTAAGCCAGGACAAGGTCGCCTTCATGAAATGAGCGAAGGTTGACATGTCGATCAAAGGTAGCCTTTGACCATTTTTTAGCTGCCTCAATGTTCTGTAATGAAGATCGATGATCTTCATCCAGAGACTCTAAGTTCAACAAGCGTTTCTCCATTGGAGCAGTGTCGGGTAATAGCTCAATTGTGGTGCATAAGGTAGGAATTTTGCACTCGATGGGAAGAGTGGCCTCAACCCCATGGACTAGATGAAATGGTGTGAAACTAGTAGCTATTTTCACATCTGTACGGTAAGCCCATAGCGCAGAAAATAACATATGATGCCAATTGGTTTTATGTTTATTAACCGTGCGCTATAACATGGTTTTGAGGACCTTGTTAACTGCTTCAACTTGTCTGTTAGACTGAGGGTAATATGGTGAGGCAAACTCATGAGAGAATCCTAACCGAGATGAGAGTTCGACGAAGATATCGTTATCGAAGTGTTTCCCGTGATCGGAAACAAGTTGGAGTGGTACTCCAAAGCGAGATATGACGTGGTTAAAGAAAAAACGCATTGCGGTGTCAGCGGTGTTGTTGAAGGTGGGCATAGCTTCTGCCCATTTGGTGAAGTAATCGACTGTGACAACAATGTATTTGTGACCATTGTTGGAGGGGGGATTACAAGTCATGAAGTTGATGCCCCATTTACAAAAAGGGCCGGTAGTGATGACTGGATGAAGAAGAGCAGGGGGAGCTCGAGATTTATTGGCGTAAAGATGACATTGCTCACATTGTTTCATGGCATGAATGCAATCGTGAAACAAGGTAGGCCAAAAGTAACCTACTCGGATAATCTTCTGAGCAGTGGATATTCCTGAAAGATGGTCCCCACATGCACCACTGTGGTAGTCATTCAAGATTCTATCGGCCTCGTTAATGGTCAGGCATCGATGAAGACTGGTGTCGACTCCCCAATGGTATAGGATGTCTCTGATGAGGAGGTAGTGGGGGGCCTGATGGCGAATACGACGACGATCATCTCGTGAAAGGTGCTTACCAAACTTTTGAGTTCGGAGGTAGACGAGGAGGTCGATGTACCAAGGATCATCCGAAGTGATGTAAAAGAGGTGTTCATTGGGAAAGTCGGTGTTGATGGGGGTATTGGTGGTGTCAGAGGGGAGGGTCGTGACAAGTTTGGCAAGAACGAGGGCCTTCTTACTCTTGGGTGTTGAGAATTCTAAATCGTACTCCTGAAGGATAACGATCCATCAAGAAAATTTGTCGTTAATTTGCCGACGACCGAGCAAGTATTGCATAGGGTTGGAATCTGCTACAACCTTGGTTGTGCGAAGTAGAATGTAGTGGTGCAGTTTCTAGACTGCGAGGACGACTGTAAGAGCAAGTTTCTCTTCGTGTTTATACTTCAAGGGTGGCCTTGAGAGGTTTTTACTAATGTAATAAATGACATGCTCACGATTGTCATCACCTAGTTGGACGTGAACTCCTACTACTGACATAGCTGATGTAGATACGTAGAGGATATAGTCGCGATTGTAGTCAGGTGCACTAATTAAAGGGGCATTGGAGAGTGCCATTTTAAGATCATCAAATGACTATTGGGCATGGTCATCCCAGTGAAATGGGATGTCATGATGTAGTAAGCGAAGGAAACCATGTGCGCGTATGGCGTAGTCTCGGAAAAATCGTCGTAGAAAGTTAGCTTTTCCTTGTAGGCTTTGAAGTTGACGTAAATTCCGGGGAGGTGGAATTTTGGTGATAGATTGGACTTTGAGGGGGTCCATGGTAATACCACTTTGGGAAATGATAAAGCTGAGGAGGCACCCAACGGTGACACATAAAATGCACTTGAGGGGATTCAAGCGGATGTTGTATTGATGACACCGTTGGAAGATGATTCGCAAATCATCGAGATGTTGGGTGTGTTTCTTGGATCGAGTTGTGAGGTTGTCCAAGTATGCGAGGATGATATGAGCCAGATCATGAAAGATGTATGACATAGCCCATTGAAAAGTTGCACCAGCATTCTCTAAGCCAAAAGGCATGACACGATATGAAAAAGTACTCCAAGGGGTAGTGAATGTGGTTTTATACTGATCGGCTGGGTGAATTTGAATTTTAGTATAACCAGAGAATCCATCCATGAAGGATAGAGCCTTGTGGCCTGCACAGTCGTCGATAATTTGATCGATGAAAGGCGTGGGAAAGTTGTCTTTGGGACATGCATGATTGAGATCGCGAAAGNAAAGTCTATGTAGACGTGGATAGTGCCCTGTTTTTTGTTAACGGGTACAGGGTTGGAAATCCATGATGTATAGGCGATGGGGTAAATGAACCCAGCAGCACGTAATTTGTCAATTTTGGCTTTGATGGCCGCAACTTTGGATGGGTGTAGAGGTCGTTGTTTTTAGCGAACTAGTGTAATGTCGAGCCAGGTGTCGATGTGATGTTCAATGATAGAGGGATCGAGGCCAGGCATTTATGTGTATGACCAGGAAAAAATATCCCGATATTCCTGGAAGAGAGCTTTATAAGCGGTGATTTCCTGAGGAGTGCAAGCAGCTCCAATGGTGATTTCCTCGACGATGCCATTTTTTATGGAAATGTCGATTTTAATGGTTGGGGAAATGTTGGCCATGTTGCCTTCTTCAAAAGCATCAGGGGTAGGAATGGGGTTCTTGAACCAGTTGATAGGCCTTGAGGGGATAAAATCCTTGGTTTCAACCGCATAGATGGGGTGTTGGTTAGGAGGCATGGAGGCTTCTTGTGGAAAGAATAGTGCATGGTGGTGTAGCGAATCCCAGGGGTAGTCCGGGTTGTTTAACTCTTTGAGTATTCCTTCGTCGCAGTGGAAGTGACGGGAATAAAAGGGGTCATGAGGAGTGATATCAGTGATTGTGGTCATGTGGCTGCCCCCTGGTGATGAAGAAGCAGGGGGGACAGTGCAAGGAGATGGTGATGGTTCACTCGACATAAACCAGATGTTGAAGTACTGAGGAGTACCCATGGTAGTTGAGTGTAAAATGTCCGTAGGGGAATGAGCGGGAGAGTTGGGGGGATTGGGGGGTGAATCCTCAGACAAGTCATCTAAGAACCATGGAGGCATTGGAAGGGCCTTGGGTTCAGGAGAAATGACATGAAGAACCTCTAGTGACGAGGTAAGGTCAACTATCGACTCTGCGGGTCGTTGAAGCAGGGTCAATTGGCGTTGCCTATATTCAATGATCATAGGACACTGGTATGTAAAATGATCTAATGAGTCACATAGAGATCAAGGGCATCTCATACGTTCATTGACTAAAGTGGTGACATAACGGATGTTAGTGATATTTGTTAAGGAGGACATAGCAGGACTGGGGTTGCTCTGGAAGCTTTGGCATACTGCGGCTAATGTCTGTCAAAAGAATGGCAGTGTTGGGCAATGGTGGGTATAATGGCCATATTCTGAACATATAGCGCAAGAAAATTTGGTTTTCAACCCTTTACTACTGGAATGGGGGGTGGTAGTGGCAATACTGGCTATTGTGGTGAGTGTTGGGGGAGTTTGATTGAGTGGAACCAAATTTCGTAACTCTGGTAGAGATGGGCAGTTGTTAGTTTGGTGTCCCTCTTTCTCACATAGTGCATAAGGGGGTTGGATGCGTGGAGGAAGTGGATTTGTGGGCTCCTTCTTCTTTCGCTTTCCCCCAGCTGTGGCAGGGGGGTTAGTGAGTGAGGATGTAGAGGGTATGGTGGGAGTAAGTATGGGAAATGTCATGCAGATTCCTTCTATTTGGGGGGGAAGGGATGGTTGAGGGACCATATCTGGTGGGTGTAAATACAAAACTGGAATTGCTAACACCATATTAGGTAGAGCAAGCATTGTGGCTACCTGGAAAGCTTCGATGCCCGATGGAGGGTAAAATAAGGGAATTTGGGTGATGGCTTGGGGAACTGTCTCCCAAACGGGGATATGTCCTTGGGGAGAGGTGGAATCGTAAAATGGTGGGGTCGACGAGTGCGCGAGAGGTTCTTGAGGGGGGAGTTTTGTGACTAGTGGGACATCAAATATGATAGAAGCCTCTGTAGGAGGAAGGGTATCCTCTGTGTGAGTTGCGTTAGATGATACGATGCATACTTGATTGGAAGGATGAAGGAGCGGTGGTGCTCCATGGTAAGTTCCTAACAATGATGGATCTTTGAAAATTCTAGGACCCCTCTCGACAAGTGGGTATGTGTCATGGCTCATGTGGATGAGAGGAAGAATGTTATCGATGTTGGCAGATGGGTTAGGCTCGTAATGTGAGACTTGGTCAATAGTAATGATCTTCCCATTGTGAGGGAACATCATTGCCTGAAAGATAGAAGAGGCCACTACCTTCATAGCGTACATGTAGCTATGACCGAATAAGATATTATAATCGAGTGGGGCATCGATAACTTCGATGTTGATGAGAATAGTCTTTCCCCTGAGTTCGACGGGGACATTTTGGAAGAGCCCTTTAGGAGATGATGGTCGTCCGTCATAAACTCATAAGATGATGGCAGAGGGTATGAGTTCAGGGTAACCAAGTTTCTGCCATACAGTTTTGGACATAATGCATGTAGATGCATCTTCATCGATGATACACCGATGAGCTGTGATGTTCCTTATTTTTACTGGTATTTGAAAAGCGATCAAGGCGGGAAGGCGAGGTTCTCCGTTGTCAAGATCAAAGGTAATGAGTCGGGTATCTGCGGGGTCGACTACTCCCAAGGCGAAAAGCAATGATTTCTGTTGAGTGGGACAAGTCTGGAGGACCTCCAAAACTGACATGGCAGCTGGGGATTGTTCTAAGTCGTCTACCAAACTATAGTTATGAGCTGCCCTAGCCTGTGGGTTGTGGACATTCCTGCGCAATGGGATGTGAGGGATGCGAAGAGGTGGCTCGGTGGTAGGGTGAGGAATCACCAATGGGGGTCCCGTCGGTGTAGGGTTTGTCTCTGGAGGGATGGGAGGATACTCAACGGGTGCATGATACTGACGATTACGTGTTTACAGAAGGAATTCTTCCTCACTAGTAAGGAGAATTGTGTGATTTGTTGGATTGTTGGGGTTGAGGTATTGTCCCACCTGAGGTGGGGGATGTTGTGTGTCATGTTATGTGTTTATCACACCTTGATGTGGAATAGGATTCTACAGCACGGCAGGGGGGGTTGTTGCACGTATTGTTGTGGTTCCTGCTGAGGGGCAGGCGGTGCTGGAGGATGGGGTAGACTACCTGAGTCTTTCAACCGTTTGAAATCATCGATTTGGGGGCAATGATGAGTGTAATGGCTGAACTCACCACAAAGGGAACAAGGGAAGTTGGTTTTAACATTATTTTTATTTATCCCTGGATGCCTATGATTATTGCCCCCCTGGGGGTTTTGATTCCCTTGGTTCTGGTTGCCCCCAGTGGGTTGGTTATGTTGGGGTTGATTCCCGCCTTGTCCTGGGTTGTTGTTGTTCCTGTTTTGTCCTTTCTTTTTGGCATTGTTCGATGGATGGGTTGGATTTTCCATATTTAGCTGTTCGAAGTTTTGATATTCTTGAATGGGAGAGGGTTGAAAAAAATTCACCCTAGCATGAGGATGTGGGGGAACCATGGGTTGTGGGGGACCAAGAAAAGGAAAGTACGGATTCTATGGTGGTAACGATCCGTAAGGTACATAGGAAGGTGTAGTGCTTTTGCTAGTACTATAAGCTGAGGTAGAGGGGTTACTAGAGCTCATTTGAATAGGTGGATGTATTGGGGGTGTCGGTGGTGTCCCACTGATGGGTGGAGGCATAGCAACAGGGTATGGTTGTTGATAAGGGGGTGGGGGGTAATAAGAAGTGCCCCCGTATGCCAGCGGGTATTGAGTTGTTCCATACATCGGTGGTGGTTGGGTTTGTGGACCGTGGTGAGTGGTGGTACCAATCAGTCTGTTTGTTGAGTGAGACATCCCAAGTTTGTCTTGGCCAAATGGCACAGGTTTTGGAAAATCAGGAAGTACAGTGTATAAGTACCCTGACTATGCATACATGAGGTCATACTGTTGAGCCTTACTGATGGCTTCCTCTTCAGATTGAGGGAAGGTGGAAGCTACATCCTTACCGAGGAGAGAGACA
>SNQJ01S0142114.1:38413-50489 GCA_010110895.2 Picea sitchensis
AAACACATGTAAACACCACATAGATCTCAAAATGTATACTCATGTATATATCAAAAGGTCCACAGTGCCATCCAAATGTTTACATACAAAAATACAACTATCCGCAAGCCAATGAAGCACCTCGGTACAAAATGGGCTCACCATCCTATATACAAAAAATACGTCAATACATAGAGCACCACTCACGATGCCTCTATAGCACCACTGCCTGCCCCTCCCTCAGACAGTGGCGGCCCACCACCACCTGTCCCTCCCTCAGGCGGTGGTGGTCCACCCCCTACCAGTCCCTCCTACCCCGGTGACAGTCGTCCGGTCATCACAGCACCAACTATTGCTGCCCATCGCACTACATCCCGCCATGGAAAAGGAATCCCCACACACTGCTCCAGGATACCCTCATCGTGGATGTGATACCACATGCCCTCAGGCACGTCCTATAACACCGCCTCTAGGTGACAATGTATGTCCTCAAAATCTACTCCGGCAACTGTCAGAGGAGCATGTGATGGACCAATACCAGGGCCATCAAACTGACGTCTCCTTGCTTCCCTCTCTGGATCAACTGGTCGCGATGCGACATCCTCACGCCAACGTCTCTCTCCCCGTGGCAGTCTCTCAAAATCCTAATGAGCCGACACTCTCTGCAACTCCACCTTGCGCCTGCAAGGTGCCACATCTGCACATACAAACAAGAAATAGATAGTATCAACATCTATATCATATAAATATGTCATGCTATCTAAAAACAAAAAAAACATGTATATCAACATCATCAACATACCTCGGTGGTCAAACACCTCCCCTGGAGGTAGCACCATGTCTGGATCCTCCCAGAAGTCAACCCCGGCATAGGGGTACTGCAATATCACCTGCGGTATCTGCCACCATACCTGCGTCGCCTCTGCAGTAAAGAAGTGGCCACCCTCACCACCACCATGGAGAAGAAACACAGTCGACCACCGCCTCAGTCGCAGCTCTCGCGCCCCAAGCACACCCAATAAAATCCTAGGGTGAAACATCAACACCCTCTCCAGAAACCAGGCCACCAGGATGGACCCAAAGGAAAACTCTCCAGTATCCATGGACCAACAGTGGTCCAACTTCTCTACCATCCTGGCATGCAGCATAAGCCCCCAGGCGAAGTGCTCACCGACCAACACTCTCTCCATCACCATCGATTGGCCATCACTGATCCGCTACGTCGCCAGTGAACCATAAACTCTCACAATCATCGCTGCTATACAACAATGCACTAAGGCATCCATCGCCCCAATGCTCACGACTGTGCCGGACATAAAGTTTGACCCCGAACAATATCTCTGGCCAACCATCGCTAGCGACATATCCCTAGGTAGCACTGGCTCCGCTGGTAGGGACGTTCCCCGAAATGGGAGCCCAGTCAAAAAATATACATCCCCCACCACAGTGAAGGGAATCTGCTCTCCTTGCACTATGAAGCAGTGCAGGTTTGGAATCCACATCCAGATAAGAAACTACAGGAGATACTCCTACGCCCATATCAATGGGCACTAAAAGAACTTCAACATCCCACAGGCTGCCAAAGTCGCACATACACCTGGCTCCTCAATAGCCACGACGTCTCGCAGTTGGGACCAATCCTTCTCTCGCCAACCAATCAACATCGTGCACAAATCTCACCTGCAACCACGTAAAACAGTCCTAAGTCAGCCACTTGGACAATCAACAACATCAAAAAGATAAGTTTTACACCCGTCAACCTTGCCTCCAAGGCCCGATTGTTTAACCCATAGGCGTGCATACGTGCACGCCTGTTCACCCCACAGGCGTGCACATGTGCGCGCCTGTTCACTACACAGGCGCGCTCTCCGGTGCGCCTGTTCACTCTACATGCATGCACATGTGCGCGTTTGTTCAATCATCAAGCGTGCACATAGTGCACGCCCTCTACCCCTTTACCAGTGCTCCCATGCATGCCTATCTGGTAAGAAGGGCGCACGTATGCACGCCTACTTCTCGATTGCCCGCGCATGTGGCTCCCACACTCATCAAACCCTCTGTACGACCCTCCGTACAACCCCTGCCGAAAAAAATGAAACCCTAATTCTATGCAGGATTAACAGGCCACTAACCTGAAACTCATCGGTCCTCGATCAGATGCCTCATCCTCCCAGAATCTCCAACTCTCCTCTGAATTCTTCTCGTCCAGTCACTATAGCAACAAGTACAAATGAGGTGGCAATGTGGGCCCTACAACTATATATCGACCTTTTTGCCAAACTTCCACTCACCATTCCGGGAGCTCCGAGCGTCCATTTCTCGATCCGTCTTCAGCCACGAGATCAACATCCCATCATCTACATCACACCAGTCCCTGGGCCTCTTTTCCCCCTGATCCCCAGGGATGCCATTTTTCATACCCTGATCAGGTACGCATGCACATATTCACAATTATCAAATACATGCTCATATATTCAATTCTCTTCAGATATTGTTCACATCGGGTATTTGGTTTTCATGTGTGCAGGTACTTGGTCATCATATATCAACACAACCCCTTCAGGTATATACTCAGCACTGGCATGTAGTCATTCCCTCTGAATCTCACTTACATTTCCAGTCACACCCTCTGACATTTGCCTCTAGGATCCCCATTTCTGGCTCTGTAGTACCAACACCTCCATTTGCATNATAACACCCTTTTGCACTTTTGACACTCATGTTGTTTTTCAAAAACCTTTAGGGATGGGAGTCCCAATAGTCTTATATCATGTCGCGAATCAACCACATACTCCTTCTCCTCATTTTTCTAGCTTTCCCAACGGACTCCTAGATTATCTCTCCATGATTCTATTTTTGGACTTCACCTCCGTAATAGCATGAACCCTCCATTTCATCCACAATCCGTTTGCCCATCTGCAAATTTCCCTTCATTTCACCTACCTCATACAGAAACCCACCCATGGGGCCCCCACCCTCCATTAGTTCTCAGAGCAAATTATGCCCTACCCGGGCCAACCATATCACACTGAGGCACCCATTTATGTATTTGTACACTTCTCCCACAACATTCTTTATTTATTGTACAAACGTCTTTGTTTCCAGCAGTTACATTACCTTTTTGTCGTCACCTTTGATGACCTTCTTCCCTTTTTGGCCACACGCAACCCATGTTACCCTTGGTTGGGGCACTACTTATCATCCACCCTTGATGACACCGTCCATATCTTCAAAGTACCCCACAGACCACTTACCTTTTCCCTCTGAGTTTGTTAACCTTGTCCCACCTCTAGCACAACTTATCCCCTGTCTTGTTGTCTCCCCGACACTTGACCTCATTGAACAATTGCGGCCACTTTTATCTCACATATACTCCAACCAAGGGAATTCTTGAGTCTTACTACATCTTGACTTTGTCCGTGTACCTCCTCCACTTCATAACCTCACCTAGTAGATTTCACGAAGCCATTTTCTTCTGGGAGTTGCGTCCCCCTTTTTGTCGACATCAACACAGTTTTCCAGAAGGGCGACAATATCTTGATTCTCATTACCCATCCAATGAGAGATCTCGGACAGCACAGGGAGAACAACAATTTCTCCCTGCTATCGTTGACCCCCATAACATTCGACGTCAACACTTTCTCATGTTACTATGGGTCTTACTTTGTGACTATTGCATTTATTTCTTTTACTTGCCGAAGACCTCTAAACTTGGTTGGGCCATCAATGCTCACAAAATCCATGATACTTATTACCGCGATCACTGCCTACTATTCAGAGTCTGTTCATCCACATAATTGTTTTCTACCTTTATCACGACTGCCCCTGAGGGCATTGCAGTTGTCTACACCAACACTTCATTCCTCTTTTTTGAGTTACATGACACGAGCATGGGGCATGCCCACCTCGTTTGTACACAGTTTTCTTTTTTACACACCTCATGGAAGGTTGGGTTCTATCGGTTCCTTTTTCCCTCCAACAGATCGATATGGACGATCCCACTATTACTCTCTCTTACAACAACACTCTCAGTAGAAGAAACATTGATGGATTTCGGCTATACGTATGCTCCTAACCTCATCCATCAGGGGGCATCTGTTATCACTGAAATTTCGTCCACACATGGTTACAAGAATTTAGCATCGTCAAATAGTTATGAAGTCATCCATGGACCTGAATTAACACAAAATCATTCATAAAGGGTCAAAAACTATACAAAACAGTGAAAAATTAAAGGGCGCTATGAAGACATTGGGTGTGCGCGCACATGCGTGAAACAAAAGCGTCAAATTTGTGCACATGCACACGATGCGCGACTGTTATCGCAAAAAGACGTGCACCTGAGAAACAACGCATTTATGAGAGTGGTCGGCCTCCCACCCACTTTTGGTTCAGCTCCCAAGCCGATTTGACACTCAAATCTGGACTGGATTCGACTGGATGGCTGGTCAAAGACCTAGAAATGCCCTAATTAGCCTCTTTATACACTACAAACTAGTTGAATAATAGCTCAAAGGAATGCTATAAAAAGGCCATGGATACACTTCATTTTTCAAGGAATTCAAAGCAAAGTTATGCTGCCATTATTCTCTTGAGGACTCTTCTATCCTTGTCAAGAGTATATTTGCATCATTGCATTGGGCAATCCATCTCACCCCTTGAGTGGATTAACAAAGAATTCTTTCACCATTTTCATTTTCATTTCCAAAGTTGTAAGAAGAGTTTACTTGTATGGGTCCAAGAGCCCTCCCTTGGAGGAAGAAGGGACTCATAGTCCCCTTGCTTCTCGATGTTTTCTTTCACTAATATGAGCCTTATCATTGGTGACATGGGTCTCATTGTTCTTTTTGTCTCTATTTCCCTATGCTTATAAATTATTTTATTTCTTAGTTTATTTCTTAGTTGTTGTTTTATATTTCTTTTTCTAACCCTTTTCCTTACAGCTGTCCTACTCAGCAAACCCAACTGAGCTTGCAAGCACCTCTATTTTTCTCACTCAGGTGACGAAAGAGGCGCAACAGGTACATTTTGGAATCCCACAAACCATTGTCTCAGATTAGGATAGTCAATTTCTCAGCACATTCTGGTCGAGCCTCTAGTCATTGCTGGACACCAAGCTCACCAAATCCACGGCCTTCCACCCCTAAACAGATGGTAAAACCGAGGTTGTAAATCAAATGATTGTGCATATCCTTTGCATGTATAATTCAAAGCACCCCCTCACATGGGATGAGAGCCTTCACTATGTCCAACATAGCTACAATCAAGCCTTGCATATCTCAACTGGCCACAACCCCTTTCAGGTGGGGTTGGGATTCCAACCATTGGATCCCATAGATGTTTCACTTCCCCTTGTGGTCACCTCGACCGACTCATCTCTTGCTCCAAATGAATCTAACAAAGCCACTCGGTTCATTGAGCGGATCCAACACATCTTCCAACAGGTTCAGGATATCCTACAGAATTCCAATGACAAGTACAAATAGTGCCATGATCAACATCGGGTGCCACATAAGTTTCAGGTGGGCGACAAAGTTTGGTTGCACTTGCAAAAAGAATGCCTTACAAGACCCCTTCAGAAGTTTCACCCACTCCATTATGGGTCATACACTATCACCAAGGCCATGGGGGATAATACTTTTGAGCTCAACATTCCTCCTTTCCTTGGTCTGCACCTAGTGTTCAACATGGATCTCTTGCACCCTTATTTTCCACCACTATTGGACACCTCAGAAGTAGTAGAACAACTGACACCAACAGAGCTCAACCCCGAATACATACAACAAGAATCCAATGATCATATTGTGGACACAGAGATCATGGGCACTTGACAGCAAAAGATCCAGCTTTATCGGGTTGTCAAAGCAGGGCAGTTCCTGCACCAAGGCAAGTGGCTCACCCGGGGTCAAATTCAGCAGAAATTCCCTCATCTGATGGGGGAACTCAATGCAATGGAGACCATTTATTCCTAAAGAGGGAGGATTGATCCAAATGGATATCAGTGGCCACACATCTTTTCCAATTGGCTCAAAACAATTTTCTGGCAATTTTGGTAATTTACTATTTTTAGCAGTTTTCACTTCCGGAGCCTTTTTGAGACCCTCAACGATGTTTTTGGGAAAACAGGTTTGCAATATGGGGAATCCTTTGTTATTGCACCTAAAATGAATATCATTGATGATACCTTTCCAACGGGCTATCATACGCCTAAGATGGAGATCGTATGCAAAAGTTATGACCCCGGGAAGTTGATGTACTAACTTACCCAAATGGGGCCCACATGACTTTTGGCGCTTCATCTCCTAGGGTTAGGTTTTTGGATGTCTAGGTTTTCTAACATTCTTGCTTATTGTAAAAATTCCTTCAAAGCCTCATTGTAATCATCTTCTTTTGAATGATCACATGTGTCACGTCTCTTCTCAGAGATAAGCCGCCACCATTCCAGCAAGCTTGTTTCCGTTGCATTTTACAGTTTCCAGCTTATTTCTTTATTAATAGAAAACCAGTTTTAATGTATCTCTGTTATTTTGTGTTAAAAACCTGTTAATAATCTATATTCATTTCATTATGCTCATAAAATCTGGATCATGCTAAGAGAGAACCAACTGTATGCCAAGTTGATCAAGTGCTCATTTTATCAAAAGCAGATCCATTACTTGGGGCATATCATTTCAGAGGATGGGATAGCCTTAGATCCTGAGAATATAGAATCCATCAGAGAATGGTCAGTGCCGAAGAATGTAACAAAAGTCATATCCTTTATGGGTCTAGCTGGCTATTACAAAAGGTTCATTTCATGATTGTCAAGGATAGCTCACCCTATCACTTCCTTGCAAAGGAAGGAGAAGAAATTTCAATGGGCAGAATATTGTGAGAGAAACTTCCAGCAATTGAAGAAGTTGTTAATCAGTGCTCCAATCCTGAGGATTTCAGATCCAAATGAGGATTTTGTAGTGTGTATTGATGCATGCAAAGAAGGACTGGGAGGAGTCCTCGGCTAGAATGGATTTGTAATATGTTATGATTCCAGAAAATTGAAAGAGCATGAAAATAACTATCCCACTCATGATTTGGAGTTGGCAACCATCATTCACGCTCTAATGAAATGTAGGCATTACCTCATGGGAAGGAGGTTTTAACTGAGGAAATACCATAATGGTTTGAAGTATTTGTTTGATCAGCCAACCTTAAATGCTAGGTAGAGTAGATGTTTGGAATTCCTTTGTGAGTATGACTTTGATATCAAGCATATCAAAGGAAAAGAGAACAAGGTGGTTGATGCACTCAGCAGAAGAGTGCATGAACTACATGCTACAACCATTAGCATGTACCAAACTGATATTAAAGGAAAATTTTTGGAAGTTGCAAATGCAAATTTTTAGTACAGGGATTTGGTAGAAAAGCTACAACAAGGTAATATGCCACAGAAAGTGGAAAATTCTAAATTGGAAACTAACGAAACACTTCTGTACAAGAACAAAATTTATGTACCTAACGTCCAGAAATTGAAACTTATGATTTTGAAAGAAATGCATAATGTGCCTTATGTTGGGCACCCTGGTTATCAGAAAAATATGGTAGCAGTCAAGATCCATTACTTTTGGCCAGGTATGAAGAAAGAAATTGTAAAATACATCGCCAAATGTATGGAATGACAGAAGGTTAAAGCTGAGCATAGGCACCCAACAGGGTTGCTACAGCCTTTACCCATTCCTGAGTGGAAGTGGGAGGTAGTTGCTACACATTATTTTCATCATCCCTATGACCGTTAATGATGTAAACCTATCTGTTTCCTTCAGAGGGGTCAGTGGCCTGAGTTCCTGAAGAAATAAGAGAGAAGAACTTTTCCTGAGAAAAGAAGTTGCATTCTCCTTTGTAAAAACCCTATTAAAGAGGATGTTCACAGGTTTCTATATAGGCAGGGTGCGAGAATGGTTGATTCTCACAGGTTTCACCATAGTTGGGTTGCGAGAGGTTCACAGGTTTCTCTATAGGCAGGGTGTGAGAATGCTTACACGCAGGAAAAACGGGCGTTTTCTTGAATCTTCTAGAAGGAGAAACTTCCATGGTGAGGTGGAATCCGAATGGTTTGGATCCTACTCACTTTCATGATTTAGTGGGATCATCCTAACCTCCTCACCTTATCCTCTTCAACTTATAAAAGGAGAGGAGCTCTCATGGAGAAGGGCTAAGTTGGATTTGGCTTGGAATTATTAGCTTGCTTGGAGTGTCTTTGAGTTTTGCCTTTGTCAAGATAGATTGTGACTATTATCAGATCTGTGTTCTTAGAATTATTGGAATGGAAGTGTGTGGGGAACGAAGTACATTTGGAAGGGACCTTATGAAATCAAGGCCATGGTTGTAATCTCTCTTTCACATTTAATATGATACAGTAATATGATTCTTTCCTATAAATCTTGTTGTGTTTTATTGTATGATTCCTTGATCACATACATAGGTTTATATTGAGTTTATTCTATTTCTATCGCTTTGCTTGGTTGCATGCTTTTGCAGGTTCATCATTGTATGAGTGTTGAAATGGAGCTAGGATGGCGATGGCAAGAGGAAGCAACATTTAAACGGTATGTCACCTATCCCTCTTTAGTTAGTAAATTCAATATCTAAAACTTAAGGAAAGCGTCATGTTCTGGTGTGTTTTGTTCTAGATCTAGGTGGATCTAGGGAGATTAGTTAGTGTCTGCACCTACCGATTTATCTGATAACAAAATTGGCGACCATACTAGGGAATGAATTGTTTCCTAGTTAGTCTAGTTTCCCTTCCTTTGATTACTTGTTTTCTGGTTTCTGAGTCTGTGGAACATCCATCCAGACTCTATGGATCTAGAATTTCACTTAGATTCCCTATCCTTTTTCAAAATTTTCTTTGATTATAGACATTCTCACACTGTACCTCTCTACAGCTTGTGAAAACCATTGATTTTCGTACCCTACTATTAGATCCAGTGCAAACTTCTCGCACCCTACCAATGTATAGCCTGCGAGAATACCTGATTCTCGCATTGTACTCTACTGCCAGGCTGCGAACTTGTTTGTAAACTTTTTTGGATTGGGTGTTGTCATCTTTTGATGACCCAATTTTGCTTTGACCAGCTGGATGGAGCTTTTGGAGCCTATATTGATCTGTTTACAGTTTGCTTGTCATTCTTTGAGTTACTTTTAGCCACATTGGCTTTGTTTGGTTTTGAAGGATTAGTCTCTTGCTTTGAGTATCTTTCAATTACAAAGTGTGTGTTTTCTTTAGAATTGTTTAGGGAAAGATCAAATTTCTTCTGAATAGTTCGCTTTAAAAGAAAACTTTTAGTTTGGGTTTCTTTGTTTTAACAAAGTTCATTATTGATTTTAGTGAAGTTTTTGAAACATAAAGATTTAATTTCTTGCTTTATATTAGATTAAGGGCATCCTTGCATTTGAAGTGGCATAATTGCATGATTCTTGGCATTTCTTGATATTAAATGGACATGAATCATGCATTGGTGTACAATCTTTTTTGCTCATTTCTTGAGAATATTGATATTGATGAGTTTTAAGATTTTGGGACATTGTGCATCTAGGAATGATAACTGTTTTCTCCTTCTCATAGCATAGCTTTCATCGAAATGAAAAGATTGCATCTTCATCTCTTTGCATAACTTTCGAGTCCGTCAAAACATCATATTGTCCACGTCATTTTCCTTTTGAGTAACAACAACCATAAAATAAAGCGCTTATAAAAATTGATTAGACATTTTTATCTTTTCTGGTAGCAAACCTACATTAGATTAGTCGTAGGGCTTTAGAATAGATGTGGAAGATAACTTTCCAAAGTTGCAAACAAACATAGAATCTTGAGTTAGGGAGCGGTTAAATCCACTTATTACATTTTGTCCTGGGAAGCCCTTCTAACACAAGGGTCAAACATGAGGTCGCATTGAGACTGGAAGAGTTACTCACCCTGCTTTGTTGGTCTTGGTGTAGAGGTTGCACGTATTATGGGGGTCACTTGAGAGGTATACCCACAATGATGAGTGGAATCCTTTCAAGTTGATTTTGGGCTGGATACCCTGCCCTTGCGCGTGGATCGAACTGTCAACTATTTCCCCAGGCATCACTGTAGTGATTGGTAACCTTAGTGGGCTATCTCTTTAGGGTATTTACATAAGGTGACTGTGGAGGGGAAAGTCTTATGTTACACACCCACTACGGCATAACAAAATTTTTGCTTTTCCTCAAGGGACAGAATCCCCAAAGTCCTACGGGGGCCTAGCGCAGGCTCGTTCTTCCCTGTTCACCTCCCTGTGATCGTGGGTTAGGACCACAAGCCAACCAAACCAAGTGCCTTTTTGTGTTTTGCGACTCAATGATACAAGTGAGTCCAATCTTAAGGGTAGAATGGCAAGGGGGCTCCAGAATGAAACCCTGGCTGTAGATATGGGTGCGCAGATTATGGCCATCTAGATCTACCCGCTGCTTAATGACAAAGCACTAGCTCCATTTTCTTTAGTACCTATCTCGATAGAACCACATATGCACCTAAATGAAAGTGCCTTTCACAACTCGTGATCTCGCGAGCTGCGAGTCGAAGACCCTCGAATTTTCTTCACCAATCGACGATACTCGAGATTCCGATATGGTATGGCCCCTCCTTATTAGCTCTCTCCATATGTGACCACCAGCTAGGGCTAACTACTAGCCTTGCTCACAACTTGCAAGTTCACGAGTTGAGAGGTTGAACCTCTAGGCCCTTCTTTTATGAAACCCCGAGATGCGAAAGTCAGAGAAGGTTTGGCTCCTTCTGGGCTTCTCAGAACTCGCAACTTCGCGACTTGAGTTGTTGGGTCTTTGTGCCCCTTTCTTACGAGAACCCGAAGTATGAGAAGTCAATAGGATGTTGACTCCCGTTTCAAACGACACGTGTCCACCACCTGTCACCACTTATCCCTCTCTCTGGGCATCTTATTGTCACACCACCTGTCAACCACGTGGGTCCCACCAGGCGAACGTGCCATGTGTTGCACAAGCTCTCACAACTTGCAATCTCATGACTTCTACAGTCAAAACTAATTCCCCTCAACCTCCGAGACCCCGATATGCGATATGGCGAGGAGGTCCTGACTCAATGGATGCTCCTACTTCTCGCTATTCGGGAGTTCGCGACTCCAAACTCATGAACCCATGATACACGATGTATCGAGATGTCAGATCCCACAATTTTCCTTCCTCTTTGATCAACGGCCTGAATCACATCGCAATCTCACGACTCGGGACTTCGTGACTCCAAGAGTCTAGTCTTCCACCTCCAAACTCACGAATCCCTGATACACGAAATGGTCAGATCTCTACCACTTGTCCTCCAACATGGACGATCCTGATCCTCTCACGACTTCACCGCTCGTGAGGTCGAAAGACTTCCCTCTATGACTCTCGATGTTCAAATCCTTGATATGGGCGATCTCGCGACACGTGTCCTCTCTCAGACAAATGGCTCAGATTATTTCACCCAGATCACATCGCAATCTCACGACTCGGGACTTTGTGACTCCAACAGTCTGGTCTTCCACCTCCAAACTCATGAATCCCCGATACATGAAATGGTCAGATCTCTACCACCTATCCTCCAACATGGACGGTCCCGATCCTCTTGCGACTTCATCACTCGTGAGGTCGAAAGACTTCCCTCTATGAATCCCTATGTCCAAATCCCTGATATGGGTGATCTTGCGACACACGTCCACTCTCAGATGAACGACTCATATTCTTTTTCCCAGATCACATCACAATCTCATGACTCAGGACTTTGTGACTCCAAGAGTCTGGTCTTCCACCTCCAAACTCATGAATCCTCGATACTAGAAATGGTTAGATCTCTGCCACTTCCCCCATCCCTCATTAATTCTTGAGGAGCCATCTACCTACCAACCTACGAGTAATTTATTTCAGGCCAGCGAGCCACTCTTGGTTCTTTAGGCCAGTGAAGTCCAAATACGGTATTGGTTTCGATGGAAGTTAACACCACCTTTCCAGGTGCCTTCCACCACCTTTATTCAGCCATCGTGGTCTCTTTTTCAACATATCCCCTCTGAGCAGTCCTGCAATATAT
>SNQJ01S0142116.1:3461-32384 GCA_010110895.2 Picea sitchensis
AATTGGGGAGTTGGAGCTTCCCTCAGGTTGTAACCTGAGAAACTAGGGGGTTGGAGCCTCCTTCCAGTTGCAACTGGAAAACAAAGGAAGTTGGTGCTTCCAATGAATGTAATTCTTCAAGACATATAAGAAAAATCATTTTGTGGTTTTCTCCCAATTTGGGTTTCTACATAAAAAATTGGTGTCTTGTGTATGTGTATGATTGTTCATTTGTTCATTGCTTATTTACTCTGCAGTTATTGGATGATAATGCTTCATTGATATAACACTTGGATTATATGGTTAAAAAGGGATTAAATTTCCCTATTTATGATTCACCCCCCCTCTCAGTAATTCAACAGGTGCTTCCCACGTGTCAGATAGCATCAGGATGACATTTGCTCACAAGGGTGTACCTATGGTGAATGGCCCCGTTGTGGTATTTTTCCTTAGTCACAGTGGTATGACTAGGAATGATAAAGACTCGAGATGCTAGATTTTATCACTTGTGGACCCAGAGTGAGCGAGATCTTAGAGAGAGTCATAGAGGGAGTTTCCCCTTGGTTCAAGTGGGAGAGAGACATCTCCAAGGACTGGTAGACAGGTGTCATGAGTCTAGGGTGAAGTTTGTATACTTCAGAGACAAGCTTGGCATGATGTAGAATGTCTCCCTCATTGAGAGGGAGTGTTGATGTTTGGGCAGCATTGAGAAGACATCTTCTAGATTAATAATTAATAATATAATTATTAATTATTAAATAATATTATTAATACAATATATAAATAAAATACTTATAATATAATGTATAAATTAATAATGAAAAGACATAATGCAAACGATATGTCCATTATGAAAGGGAACTTCACACAACTATATATTGGGGCCCTAAATTATATCATATGATCTCATATACAATATAGATCTCATATCATTTAATCTATCTCAAATAATCTCATATAAAAAATTCAACAATTGTTAGGTTCAACCTCTTGATGACCTCTACTAATATTAGGTTCTTCTGGCTACGTTGTCAACAATGAAATGGTGTGGGGTCCCCTTCACCCACATTTGTGAGTGGAAGAGGGGCTCCCCTTCTACAAGCTCCTCTATTTTCTCTGGCTAGAATTTTGTAGTAGCGATGGTGACACTGGGTTTTGCATCAATGATAAAAAAAATCTTATCTGATCTTGAATCAAAGTCTGATTTGACATCAGAGTCTGAGTCGGCATCAGTGTTGTGCCAATGGATTTTGTGGAAATCGCACCACTTCCTAGTGTCCTTATTCAACCTTTTGTTACCCTTCTTTACTTGTGGCTTGGACTAGTTTTCCTGGGGCTAGCCATCCTTTCTCTATCCTTTGCTCTGGGAGTTAGGGCCATCTTTATTGTGCTTTTACTGCGATAGGTTTACAAAACTGAAATACTGCTTATTTTTTTACTTGAACTTTTTCTTGATCTTGATAGTATATGGGGAAGAAACTCCCAATGAGGATATGTCCAGGAACTCCATATCTATTTGGATGTACCTATGTAGGCCACTGCAGCACATTATAACTAGGTGTCACTCGGAGTATTTATCGCCCAGCTTTGTGTGCAAGGTATGTGTTAACTCTCTGTAAATATGTTCGGATGATAAAACAAACGACAGAGGTAACCTACAAACCACTTTAGATTTGGGTACTAGCCTACTCAGCTCAAAGAGGGATCTCTCCTATCACTTGGTCTTCAACAGATGAGTTTTCTTTAATAAATCAATGGCTAGGTTTTTTTTTATTTGAAGGGTTTTTTTATAATTTTGCTGGCAAGGAAGGGGAGGGACACTTAGGGATATGGATTCAAACTTCTAAAATGAATGGAAACATTGACTGGTTGGTAGAAGTATCTAGAGGATAAAGGATAAATGAGGCGATAAATCTGAGTTATAAATTGTAAATTTGCAGTGTAAGAAGAAGGGAAAAACATATAACTATATTAGAGCATTAAATAAATGAATTCTGAGATTAGTTAGGAAGAACTTAACATAGTTTAAATTTCTTAATCCAAGAGCATCACAAGATGAATTATGGGCCTTTAACTATCCAATTTAAACAGAAGACGGTGAAAATGGAATTTAAGCATACAGGAAATACATACAAAGAGAGGAGACAAAACTCAGATCACCACCATTAGAATCTTTTCATGGAAACTTCAATACTTATGCATGTGTATTCTATTCAGCTTCAGAAAATTACATTCAAGTTCTGAATAGATAAAATCATGCCCTTGCACTTTTGCCAACCCCCAAAACATTTGGAACTCCTGATATTTATACAAGTTGAGTTCCTTCGGTTTGAAACTGATTACAGTGATTACAAATAAACGTTTCGGTTTCTGAAACCGATTACAATTATTAAAATGAAATGTTTTGGTTCTGAAACCGATTACAATGATTAGAAAGAAAGGTTTATTAATCCATATTATGGCTTCTCTAGTGTTTCAGTCCCTCCATGTGATTCGTTGTCTTTCATTGACCTCTGGACATCATTTGTCAGGCCCTAGAAAACTGCATTTGGCCTTACCTAGCTGGATTATCTCCTTCGATTGCAAATCAGGAAATGCTTTGCCTCAAATATAAAAAAACTCCTAAAAAAAGTGGAACTGGTGAGCTGAGTTAGTGTATTTTCGAACTGCAGTTGAAAGGTGGTGGTTGCGCCAAGGTTCTAACGGTCCAGTATTTGAAATAATAATAAAATAAACATCCAACCGCCCTTTTATACCTTTCTGCTTTTCGGGGGCATGATAAAGTGTTTTGGGGCAACCCGGTTTTCACCCCGAAATGCACCTGGTGGTGCCACGTAGCCTCGAACGAAAACCACGGTTTGAATTTTGGACCCGCTCTCCAAAATTAGCCTGGGCACAGTGTCTCCCCCCGAAATCATCCTTGACCATCGATATTGAGAGTTCACGATCTGCGATGCATTAGGTCCCATCAACTCAACGCTCCTTTTAGATTTATCCATTTCCTGCCATATTTAGCCCCTTCCCTAGTTTATCAGGCTTCCAAACCAGTTTTAGCATTATGCTAGATTCTAAAATTTGGATTTCACATAAAAATTTAATGGTGAGTAACATGGGCTCCAACTAGGGATGTTATCCTCCCAGTGAGGTAGAAAATAATTCATAGACCTGATGTCTGGTCCATTGGGATGCTCCCAAAACATGTGTGTACTCTTCTCTCAACTGAAAACTGAATGTTAAATACACCACTACAATCTGAATGTACACACTACTGAAAACCCAAACTGAAAACTCCTTAACCAACAAGCTTATTTGCACACTCATATCTACTCTAAAACTGTTGAAATGAACTGCCAATCAAATGAAATCATAATGCCAATGCAACCATGCAAGCATTTTTTCCATTGTTTGCTTTCTTTGCACATGCTTTCTCCAAAGCTTGTTTATTGATAATTCATTCAAAAATTTATCTATAAATTCAAATCTCAAAAAATTAAAAACATTGGGATTGTTTACCGCCTCCAACAAAACTGCAAATGGATCCTCTAAAACATGCATAAAATAACAATCATGTTTCACCCCTTCCACTACATCCTTGTTTTCATGTAATTCAACCTGTTGATTTCCACAAAGAGGCTGAAAAATCTACTAAGACTGCTAGAAATAACAATCTTCTGAATCAGAAGACAGTGTTGGCTGACATGAAACCCCTGGTGGCAATAAATCCATATCTAACACTTACTTTGATTGACCATCATCTTTATTTCCAAGCTGGTAGTTGAGCACATGTTGCAAATTTGAACTGAAATAACCTTCCATGTAATCAACAATACAGTCATTAAATACATGAGAAGGTTTTTTGTCTTCCTCACTGATAACAATTTGCACCTATAAAACAGTGTCATTGTGAATGCAGTTGGACTTCCTTGCTTCCTCTATTATCTCATGATTTAATTTCAACAATTCAAAGGAAGAAAAACATATTGGAAGATAATTTTCATTGGCAAGTCTACTACTTTCTTCATATTCAACATCATGTCTAGAGGATTTCTGATTTGAAACATTATAAACATTTTTCTTCAGCAATTTGAAAGAAGAAAAACACAATGGAAAATTTCTATCACCTGATTCAAAACTTTCTTCATTTTCTTCACTATTATCATATGCACATTTTTCGATTTCTTTGTATTGTTGAACACAATCATTTTCAGATTTGAAAAGTGCAACTGCTTATTCTGAAAAGTCAACCTCATAGTCATCATTGTACTTATCATACCTAGGTTCACCAAAAATCTTTGTAATGTCATCAAAGACATGAGAATATTGTTGCAATTTCCTGTCCATTTGTTCTAGTGAATCAGTGTGATTTGATATCAACACACATTCCTTTACTTCAGTGATGATCTTTAAAAAAAAATTCAACAATTTAAATGAAGAAAAGCATAAAGGTAAAGAATTTTCTTCAGTTGATTCGGTACTTTCTTCATATTCTTCTTTGTAACTGTGATATGTAGGTTGATTGCTCTCATTGCACTACCGAAAAGAAACATTTTCTGATAGAAAACATGCAACTAGTTGTTCTAGGAAGTCAACGTCATAATCATCATCATATTCATCATATATAGGCAAATCAACAACATTTGCAATGTCATCTAACAAGAAAAATCTTGGGACATCAACCTGCTCTTCAACAAGTTGATTTGCAAATTCATTTTCTTGACTGTCTACAAATGAATACATAAAACAATCAGCCCCATGCTTATCATGGGATGGATCAGAAGATAAATCGACACCTTCTTTTTCAATAAGTGTAATATAATCATGTGCAATTTCATTAGCATTTGAAACTTCAAGAGGACATATGATATTATTAACCCTCTGCTCAAGATTCAAATCAACTATTTTATGTTCATATTCATTGTCGTGTTCTTTAGCATCCAACTCCTCATTTTGAATATGTTTACATGCTTGAATATTGTGTTGAATCTCCTAAGCATCATTAAACATTTGTTGTAAGGACTTAGATATTATTTCCATCAGAAGGAAAGAAAAATCTGGACGAAAGGTTGTTGCATAATGGAGCATGGAAGCAACTTCAGTGGGTTGAATTTCTTTGGGAAACTTGTAATAAATACTAGAAATCCTTCTACTGAATGTAGAAATAGTTTCATTGCTCTACCTTTTCAAAGCATATAACTCCGTAAGATGTAGATCCAAAGATTTCCTCTTGCCCCAAAATTTCAAAAAGACATTCTTCAATTCCTCCCATGAGCTAATTGTATTTGGCTACAAGTGTTTAAACCAGTATTTGGTATCCCCTTTCAAGGATTGAAATAAGGCCCTCATACAAACATCATCATGATAAATCTCAAACAAATATATAAATTTTCAAAATCTTGGATGTGTTTTCAGCGGTCATGGCATTAGGTTCTCCATCAAACATAGGTAGGTACTTATAGTGCTTTGGAGGAAAATTATGAAGGATGTGAGGTAATTTTAAAGGTGTGTATCTATGTTGAATCTTGGAGGGTGTTGGATCAAGTACATGAGGTGAGATATCAGCCTTGATTTCATGAGGCTCATGAACTTGGTTATGATCAACACATGGATCAGATGGAAGATTTTGATCAAAATCAGTGATACAATGAAGAAATATATGTACAACTTTAATAGGAGGATATACAAGTGCAAGATTCTCATGATCATCATTTGAATGCAACAGCTAAAGAAAAAATTCGTTTCGCATGTTCAGGAAAAGACAAAAGGTAATTAATAACAAAAAATATTATGTCTTGGAAAAAACTCAACTTTAGGTACTTTTTTTCTTCCATCATGTCCTTTCATACCTCTGTCAGTGGGTCTTGTCTTCTAGTGGAGTCTTTGAATCACGTTTTAAGATTGATTGGAGTCGCCAGGTGGAAATGTACAGCCTTCTAGTGTCTGACCTCTGTCCACCATCAGAAATCAAATCTGAAGCTTTAGGTCGTTCTTCTCCTAGGTAAAATCTTCAGTTTCGTCCCTGGCAATGGCGCGAGAATGTTAGCACTCTGTAAATTTGTTCGGTTGAAAAAACAAACAACATATGTAACCTACAAACCACTTTAGATCTAGGTACTAGCCTACTCAACTCGGAGAGGGCTCTCTCCTGTCACTTGGTCTTCAAGAGATGAGTTTTCTTTAATAAATCAATGGCTAGGTTTTTTTGTTTGAAGGGTTTTTTATAATTTTATTGGTAGGGAAGGGGAGGGAAACCTAGGGATATGGAGTCAAACTTCTGAAACGAAAGGAAACACTGACTGGTCGGTAGAACTCTCCAAAGGATAAAGGATAAATGAGGTGATAAATATGAGTTATAAATTGTAAATTCGCAAAGTGTAAGAAGAAGGGAAAAACATATAACTGTATCAGAGCATTAAATAAATGAATTATGACATTAGTTAGGAAGAACGTAACACAGTTTAAATTGCTTAAGCCAAGCGCATCACAAGATGAATTTTGGGGCTTTAACTATCCAATTTAAACAGAAGAAGGTGAAAATGGAATTTAAGCATACAGGAAATACATACAAAGAGAGGAGACAAAACTCATATCACCACCATTAGAATATTTTCATGGAAACTTCAAGACTTTTGCATGTGTATTATATTCAGCTTATGAACTTTAGATTAAACTAGGATTTTTAGATTTAAAAGAGATACTCATAATCAAGTTTATTTTTGGCTTACTTCCTAGTCTTGAAAATGAATTAGTTTATGTTTGAGGTATATTTTTTGGGCAAAGCATATAAATGGACATCGCCATTGGAATCAATATTGGATCTAAGTTTGTGACAAAGAGTTCTAACTAATACTGTTAATTTTTCCTTGAACCCTTTCACCTTCAAGGTTTCATCCAACCCTAGTGGACTACTTAAGTATTTCAACCATCCCTCTTCATTTTCTAGTAAAGGGAAATATTGTACCTTTGTTTTTCCTTAGAAAAATCGTAATTTATTAATATAGCAAAATTGTATTCCAAAGATGTTTTTTGCATTTCGAAAAGTTCCCCTGTGGTAAGATCAGAAAAATGGTTTTTCTTACAATACCCTACTCCTTCAAAAATTTCAACATAGGACCCAAAACAAGAATTCACAAGTATAACCCAATACAACCTCAAAATATCATCCACGCATCAAAAGAAACCATCATAACAATCTCAACTATCTCAGAAAGTTGATTGTTCATCCAACATAAGCACTAATAAAACGTGGCATGATAGTAATCAACAGTGTAACCATCCACTACCCATTTCCACCAAGGAGACAAAGAAATGGATAATCACTTGATATAGTGATTCCAACTGGCCTTGTCACGATGTGAAATTCAATTCTTTGAGAATGAGCTTTACCATATTTTGATCGAAGCCTTGAGTCATCACTTGTAGATTTAATATTCTAAGAACTATCTTGTAACCCTAAAAGAAGCCATGGATAAGGTGCTTGCTCTAAAGGCTTATTATATCTTCCATAATCTAAAATAGTATGATGGAGATATTCTCCCTTATGAGCATAGTGTTGCTATAGCCCCTCCTAGGCCTCGTCGTAATTGTCATCGATGTTGTAATTCTATGGGAGATGGTGTTGTAGATTCTCCCTAAGCTAATGCTAAAGTAAATGTTACCCAATCAGTTCTACAGCCTACAACTCCTACTCCAATATAGTGGTAACAACCCCCCAAGATCCTACAACTTAACAATTGGATTGATCCTCCTCCACAAGAACCACCTACAACCACTACTTCTCTAGTGTATAATCGAATGCACCTATTCTTGAATGTGTCAAACTCCTACATCCAAATGCAATCTAGATTTTGAGGGACCATGAACATCCATGTTCCTTTCTCTAAAAAACATGATGAATTAAAATATTGTTAAAGGTTGTTCTAGCAAGTTGAACCTCCTCAAATATAAGACTCAAAGTGAAATTTTCCAAATTGTCAATCACATTCACCCAGTTAACTACAACATGGGAATCTCCAAAAATTTGAATTTTTTGAGCACCTTTTTTAGTTGATAATGTTATCACCATCTTTAAGGCAAAAATTTGATCCAGATTGTATAGGGAAGGAAATGCAACACAAAAAAAAATATAGTATAAATCACAGTAATACATTGAAACCATACTTATATTAATGAATAAAATAACATAATACTATAGAACAAAAAATACCTAGAATGGTGGTAGCTTATCTTTGAACAAAGAGAGAGATGTCGTCTAGGCTCATTCGCAAAACGATATCAAAAGAGGTCGAAATAATGACCTTTTAATATAAATCAAGAAAAAAATGGTTCAAAACCCTAACCCTAGGAGGAAAAGCACCAAAAGTTTTGCGAGCACCGAGGTGGTTGGTTGCTATGCTAACTTCCTGGGGGTGAAAATTTTGCATACAATATTTGTTTGGGGCGAACAATAGCTTGTTAGAAAGATCTAAATAGGAATTGGAAGGACCAAGGTAATCAACAACATTGGCCCCTGGAAGGCCAAAAAAACATTAGTTAAGGCCTCAAAACGACCCCGGAATTTTAGGACTGGAAAAATTGTAGATAAAAAATTACTAAGATGGAGAGCCATGTTGAGCCAGTGGAATGGGTGTGTGGCCATCGATGTCCACCTAGATCGAAAGTTCAACTAAATTATTTATTCCTCTGCACAAACCAACTTTTAAATTTAAAATATAACATCTCTTGCACCACAGATTGGAGGGTCCCCTTGACATGCTCCATAAAAGCATACCCATCCTTTGAGCATTACTTTCCAGCCATATTACCCAGCGAAAAATCAAAGGCACTGATTTATATTTTTTAACAACATAATTTTTACCCCACTTTTTCAAACCTTCATCAATAGTATTACCACCCCTGATCCCCCTGATCCCCCTTAATCCTATACATATTTCCAAATCCTTCCATACCTTCCCTACAAAAGTAAAAAAGCATTAACATATGAATGATGTACTCATCACATTCCTTACACATAATACACCAGCTAGGACCCTCTTTTTTGTAAAATAAGCCAAGTGAGGACCTTATTTTTTTTTAGAGCTAACCACATGAAAGGGAAATGTTTTACCTATCATAAGAGGTTTGATCATTCCACCGATGAATTCCTATCTCTTTAGTTCAAATGAGAACCCATTGACTCTCCTCATAAAACAACAACCATCATAAATTATTATCCTCATAAAGAAACAACCTAAATATGTGGAGATTACAATTAACAATCTAGATGCTCCAAATCCATAAGTTATTTTGATGACCAAGGAATATGTAGTTAGTTTGAAGGAATCCCTCTTCACACAAAATTGCCAAATAAAATATTGTTTATTTTCTCCATCATTGATAATGGTAGTTTAAATAACCAATTATCTCAAAATATTATTTCATATTTAAATAATACTATTACAATCCATCCTACACATTATCACCTCAACTAGGTTAAATATGTAGGGCATTCCACATTGATAACATGACAATGTCTAGTCACTTTTCCTATTGGCCCCTTCAAGGATACTGCTCGTTGTGATGTCACTCCAGTAATATGTTACGAACTAATCCTTGAGTGTCCCTATTAGTACAATCAATGTGCCACTCATGATGGGAGGCATAATATTATGAACTCCAAAAACATGGTAAAGTATATAAATTCACCTCTAACATGGTAAAGTATATAAATTCACCTCTACTTATTCATTGACCAACACTCCTTTACTTTTTGGTAAGTCAACAATAAAACAAGTCAATCTCCACAAGTTATTAGCACTTTGTGTTGTCCAAAACAAGAAGACAACGTAGGGAATCTCCCTCCCTTAGATATTTGGAGTATGGCATAGATTCATATTCAGATGATTTCGAAGAGCCTACCCTTCTANCAAAAACATGGTAAAGTATATAAATTCACCTCTAACATGGTAAAGTATATAAATTCACCTCTACTTATTCATTGACCAACACTCCTTTACTTTTTGGTAAGTCAACAATAAAACAAGTCAATCTCCACAAGTTATTAGCACTTGGTGTTGTCCAAAACAAGAAGACAACGTAGGGAATCTCCCTCCCTTAGATATTTGGAGTATGGCATAGATTCATATTCAGATGATTTCGAAGAGCCTACCCTTCTACCACCTATTCACACTATCCAAAACAATATTGATTTGGTTCTAAGTTCTTCACTTCCAAGTATTTTGCATATTGATTCACACCTATTGAGGGTGAAGAGATCAAAAAACAATTTTAAAAGCTTTTTGAAGATGGTAAGATCCATCCTAGAACTTCTCCTTGTGGTTCTACCGTTCTCATTATACCCAACAAAGAACAAGAATAATGGATATTATCCATAGACTACAGATCATAGAATAATTTCATACTGGAAAGGTGGTGCCCACTACTTAGGATTGATGATCTCATAAACCAATTGAAGGAAGCCAAATATTTCAACAAATTAATCTACCTTTTGGATATTGTTAGGTATGTATGAACTCTTATGATGCTTGGAAAACAACTTTCAAAACCAAGTATGGGCTCTATGAGTGCCTTGTCATGCCTTTTGATCTTCATAATGTTCCATCCACATTCATGATAATCATCAATGAAATATTTCACCCACATTTGGATATATTTATAGTGGTATATTAATTTGGAAGACATATTTTTTTATAGCAATAGTTGGGGAGACCATGTTCAACCTGTTCAAATTGATCTTGACCTTCATTAGCAACATAAATTGCAAGAAAAAGTGAAGAAGTCCTTCTTTTGGCAGAGTTTCGTCCTTTATTTGGGTTTTTTTATTGACCCGGATAGTGTGCATGTAGATCCAACCAAGGTCAAAGTCCTCTGGCATTGGTCCACTCCCTCTAATAATATAGATTTAATGAATTTATTTGGTGTTATGAATTTCTATAGGAAATTTATTTGATATTTCTCTTGCAGTTCTTGACCACTACATCATCTATCCAGTCATAAGTTTCTCATGGAATGTTGCAACGACTAATGTATTTCAGTAGCTTAATGATTCCCTTTTCTCAACTGCAGTGCTTACTCTTATTGATTTACCTTGTCCCTTTAAAATAGAGACCGGTGCATTAGATTATTCCATAGGAACACTTCTTAGGCATGGAGACCACCCAATTGCATGCCACTAAAAACAAGTTTGGTTCATAAAACACATAAATGATACATATCATAAAGAGTTAAATGCCTTGGTTCAAGCACGCAAGTAATGGTGACATTACATCCTTTGAAGGACAACATCCTTCACATTGGTCATTAGCCCCTTGTGTTTTTTAATTCTCAATCTAAGATTCAAGTACAAATACATCTTAAATTTGCTTCTTATTTTCAACAATTTCATCTCATTATTAATTACAAAAATGGGGATACTAATAAAGTTGCTAACATGTTGTGTCAASCTCCTTCCAAGGTTTTACAAATTCTCAATACCAAATTTGTTGCCTATGAAGAATGGAAGTTCCTTTCTTCTTTAGATCTGCACTTTGGATTGATCCTCACCTCTTTGAAATAAATTATAGTGGTAAATAAAACATTTTTCTTGATTATACATTAAGAGATTGTTTGTTGTACAAATTAAATCAACTTTTTATTCCATCTAGTTTAGCATGCCCCATACGCATCCATGAGGCACACTCCTCTTTCCATGGTGATCGTTTTTTCACTTTGAAAACTCTACGACATTTATAGAGATATTTATGTTTGGGAAGCACATGGAGGATTTTATTAGAAGGTGTGCCTTATGTAATTAATCTAAACCTTCTAATAAAAATCTTGGCTTAAACCAACTACTTCCAGGTCCCTCGCACCCTTGGGAATCCATATCCATAGACTTTATTAGTGGATTTACCACCATTCTTAGGAAGAATGACTGTATCTTTGTTTATGTATGTATGTTTTCTAAAATTTCTATATTTATACCTTGTAACGAAACTATAGATGCTTCAAAATTCGTTGAGTTGTTTTTCTAGAATGTATGGTTCCACTTTGCCTTACCACTCACTATCTTTTTTGGTTATGACTCTAGACTTCTTGGTGAATTTTGGAAAACCTTATGAAATCCTTTGGGTTATCATATGAGGTACTCTACATCCTTTCATCCCCAAATGGATGGTCAAACTAAGGTGGTAAATTGCTCCTCGGTTCACATTGTTTGCATCTACCATCAATGGAATAAGCAGTGGGACACTTATCTTCATGTGCATGGCTATGATAGGGAATTCCATGTCTCTATAGGGTGCTCTACATTCAAGTTTTTTTATGGGTATCAACCCCTTTGTCTCTATGATATTCTCGTAGCTCTACTCATAAATTATTCTTCTCATCAACAAAAGAAACAAGCTAAGTTTTATTATTTTATAAAGCATTTGGTTAAAGTACACACATAGGTTCATGATACCTTATTGAAGATTCAAGACAAATATGAAGGGCTTCATAATCAACTTTGCATCCCTCCACATTTTCATATTGGTGATAAAATTCAGCTTTACTTGGAAAAACTAAGGTTTAGATATTAGCAACATTATAACCTCAAACATATTTGACACGGGCCTTATACCATCTTGCAATAAATAGTGTATTTTTTTCATTTGGACCCCGCTTCTTAGCTTGGTATACATCATGTTGTGAACATCAAACAACTTAAGCTTTATGAGCCACCACATTTGGAGGATGGAGTCGTTGTATCTCATTTGAAGGACATCATCCTAAATTTTCAATTGCCTCTCGATGAGGATACACTTCTTGATGTTTTCACTTGCACCTGATACAAGAGGATCCCCATAGTCGATCCATTCATAAAACGCCACAACAAATGCGTTCATTTGGTCTCTGTTCTTTGGAAGGACCCAATTTCTAAGTAATGTGGTGGATGTCAATTTTAAAAATGATTTGGAAGCTATTTTTAAACTGCTCACATATCATTCCAACCAATCAATGCAAGACGTGGTCACCTATGCACCTCAATGATCCATGTTTACAGATCCTCTTCTATCTATATCATGGCACCTTTGGTATGAGTTAGTTTTCCTTGCGGAACTTCAGGTTCAATGGAGTGCTTTGGGAATGATATAAAGAAGAGCTCACATCCTAAGAGCATAAGAGCATACACCTCAAGATATATTTTAAAGTAATGTCACACAAGGGTTTGAAGGAAGGATGATCGAACCCCCTATTTGGAATATACATGCAAAGGCACTCTGATTTGGCCAATTTTGAGACTAAATTCGTTTAAATTTCTAGATCTGCAAATCATATCCTTCAAACCAATGTCTTATTGGTACAATTTGGCCCCCTTTTGACAAGTTAGTTGCACTATATGTTTCCAAAAAAAAGAAGTGGTTGGATGCAGTGTTGAAATTGGTACACACTCGGGAAACAATATAAGGTAGCATAATTGGGTCATGGAATTTGGTTGGCAGTAGAAAGCCCCTTTATTGGGAGAATAGGAAAACCATGTTCATTTATTGTAGGAAGAATCCATTGAAGGTCGAGGAACCTATGCTATTGTCTTTCTAGAGGACAACAGAGACTATTTTTTTAGATTAAAGGCCATTAGTTGATGTAAGAGGTGAAATGTTGTACTTTACATCCTTCTGAATGGATCAGTTTGTCATTTGAAGTGGACCCAGAGACATATCCCCTTTTTGGAGATAAAAGCCATGGTGGAAGAATTATATAAGGAATGAAAGAAAAAAGAAAAAAAGGCCCAAGTCAAGGTAAAGGAGAACAGGTGGTAGTGACCTTCCTAAAACTCCTACATCTCCATCCTCTCCTTCAAGTTCAAGTTCCTCTTCAATTCCACAGGAAAAACAACTAGAGAAAGTTGATTCTAATTTTCCTACGTTGAAACTAGATGTGAAATTTCACTTGTCGATCTATAATGGAGAGATTAATGCACAGAAATTGGATTATTGGATCAAGCAAATTGAAGTATTGCAAGGTTAAGAAAATTGTGGATGAAGAAGATAAAGTTTAGCTAGCTACTCTCCGACTGGGAGGCACAACATTGATATGGTGGGAGAGTAAGAATTAAGAAGATATTCTTAATAAAGTTAAATTATGTTTTCCTCGTATGACTTCATAACTGCATTAAAGAAGCAATTTTTATCCTTTAGGGTATATGCAACAAGTAATAATGGATTGGCAGAATCTAAGGAAAAATAGAGGATAAAATGTGCAAGACTGTACTCAAGGGTTTAGAAAGAGGGCATTGACATTGGGTTTTACTCTTTATACACAAGAAAATCTTTTGAAGCATATTGGTGGGTTGCATAATTATTTGATACATACTATTATTATGTTTAATCCAACTAATCTTGATGAAGTTTGTGTCCAAGCCACTCATATTGAGTCAAGGGGAAAGAATGTCAAGGACAACTTCTCATAAATCAGTTCAGCCAGTTGAATCTAGGCACAAAGGAAAGGGTAAAATGAAATGAACAACCTATTTATATGGGAAAATGTCCCATGCCAATACGGGGAAGAATTTCCCGATCGCAAGTCCCAATTAGACTTTCTCTCGTTTGGTATGGAAATTTTCGCTAGTATGTGGGCCTGATTTCCACTAACAAATTAGATTGCTCCTCGAAAGGAGACTTCCATTGAGGATTTTCTAAATCCTAAATGAAATCCTATTTAAGTATGCAAATGAAATCCTATATCTAATCATAATCTAACAATGATAAAGAGATTGATCACGAGCATCTAATTCATTACTAGAAAACAAGAAGAAATTCATTATTCTCCATCATAAACCACACAGACATATTCAAATAGCATATATGAGAATAAATTCTACATACATATGATATTACAACATGCTCCTACAATCAAATTCACGACCATATCATCATATTTCATCAAGCAATTGTCAGTCAAATAATATGTTAATTTATGTTACATTTTATCATCAATTTAGGGGTGTAAGCTTAGAGGTGTGAACACTATATCTATAGAGAGTATAACATGAAACTATCTCATCAATGAAACTCTACTTCTAGAAAATCACGAGAAACTCGTTCATTGGGAAGAAAAACAAGAAAGTGTCCCACTGGCACAGGCTACAATCTTTCACTCAAGAAAGTCTTGAGCGTTCATGTAAGCAATTCTAAGGGAAAATATTGTTTCCACCTTCAAGTGATATTATTCTCATGATTGAAAAATTAAAATAGGAAAGTAAAGGAAAATTAATATGTTCACACTTTAGCAATTGTAAAAGGACTCGTTGTGTCAACAATAAAAAGTTTTACAAGCTCATGTTATGAATCTTCCATTCAACTTAATCTAGTGTTCATCCTAAAAAAATAAACTTGATATTATTGTTAAAACTTCACTAAGGTATCTAATATTTGCAATTAGAACAGTCTAACTATTAAACCAGGAAAGAGTAAAGGAAAAAAAAGAATGGGATCGATCCAAATACACTACTATAACACTCTCATATTGACAAATCCAAACACAACTCTAACTCTGGAATCAACTGTATAAGTGAAAAACCAATCAGGTTGTCTCAATTTTGGTAATGTACTTGTTGTTTATAATATGAAAATGCAGTGTGATTGTACATACTACACACTTGGATTATGATCCATTCAAAATGAAAATATAATTGTTTCCTGCATAAACTAATGCCAGAACGGATTTAAAATTATGGAACTCGAATTATTGCAAGGTTGCAATGCCAATGTGATTCCAATCAAGCCAAATCAAGATCTATATATAAATTATATAGTTAACCACTAATATCAAATCTATGCACAACTAAAATGGGAACATAGCAATATTGTAAACGAAATTAAAACGCTAAACTGGAAACAAAACAAGTTTATCTACATAAGAAAATCATACTTACAGTCCTACACCATGGGAAAAGAGCATTGTTGATTAGGTTAAGGGGCCCTTCTCAACTAGTTAGTGCTACTAGAAAGGCTACCAAACTATGAAATAACCCCACAAGATATTCATAACAGTAGCTTGAATGGCACTGAAATCACACTTCAAAAATTACAAAGAAAAAGTCATAAATTTAGTCCTCTCTTACAATGATGAAAAACGTGTCCTTATTCCATTAATTGAATACATATTTATACTCAGAAGGGTGTGAATGGGTCACAACAAAACCCTCGTTCTTCAAGATCATATCAACTTGAGTTTTAGTTTTGAAAAGTGGCCGCAACAACAAATATGACAAACCCATATTTGAAAATTGATCATATCTTCCAAACGGTGCACTTTCAAAAAATATCCATCCTCATTTTACTGAACTTGGGGCCTTCTGGAAAAACCCATGTTTTAGTTTGTTGAGATTCATCTGCGTTTTCCCAAAAATTGTGTGGGAATATTTTTTTCTGGAAATTGTTGTCAATTTGGGCTGAATTGTTAATCACGAGCTAGAGACTTCGAGAATTGACCTAGGCATGTTTAGATTAGTAAAGAAGCATGTCGACGTTGTTGCGAAGAAAACTCATGTCCTGGTTTTTCTTCTAAAACCTCGAATTTATGATAAACATGGAAGTGAGTTATCAGATCCCTATGTATGTCACAGGATCTCAACCTAGGGAAAACCCTTGTTAGTAACAATCAACTATTAATTCTCCTAATCTATCAAAAACAATGAAAAAAATCATTAATTAATCAACATAATTACCTTATAAGATCTGGATGACATTTTCATTGAAAAACATAAGATAATCATAGTGAAAGGGATGATGACATGGAGAAAATGGAGGAAAAAGGGATTAACTAGCAGTGAAAACATCGTCAAATTGGAGGCCCAACATCTCCCCCATACCTGACATCTTGCATGTCCCCATGCAAGCAAAATGTATAGTTGATGTTCTACAAAAGGATGTCAAAAACTGACCAAGCTGGAAATAGTGACAACAATTCTATTTGGTGTAGATATTTCCTTTAGTGGCTCCTCTGCCTTCTTCTTGTCTTGCTTGGTAGATGTTCCCAACCAAATAAGGTTTATGTTTTAGCCAAGAGCTCTTTGTCACTGGCCCTAGGTGAAGCTTCTTAACCTGAAAAATCCTTTTAAGATCACCTCGCATATTTTGCAAGTTGTTTCATATTTTCCTCCATTATAATGAATTATTCCAAAGTCTCTTGTTGCGACATCAATGCATAAGAGAAGAGCATATTTTTTCTTCATTATATCCATCAAAAAAAAATTATGTCCTGCTTGTGCCATATTTCCATGGAGATGAACGTTTTGCATTAAATGAAGTTTCCATTTTCTTCATCCGCCTCTTGAAAAATGTGAAACCCAATGAAACTCTCTTATGAGTGCATAGTGTAAGTCTACTGCATCACATGTTGAGAAGAAAACCACAACCTTGTGAGAAGGTTCTCCTTCAAATTGAGATCGCAAAACAGTCGACAACACTATAGACCTTAAACAACATGGCACCTTGATATAACTCTGAACTAACTTCGTTAGAGATCTGTATTCTAATGCTAAGAATTCAATTGTAAGTGGCCAACAACTAAGGGATGTCATATCATACCATCTAGAAATAGATCATAGACTATAGCCCACAATGGAAACAATGAGCAAGTATTGTGAAAATATAAACAAAACATAAATGCGTCCACATTAGGATTACCGAATTCCAAATACCTGACAAAGACCTCAATAGCACATCCATGGATTCTAGCAATCAAAGTCTTATGAAAAACTCCACTTCACAAAATTAAAGACATTCTTTTATAGAGTTTTGACTAATGTACTTATTTGTAATTAGCACATCCTGCAATGAGTATACACATGTGTTCCAAGTCCAAATGGTTAAAAATGAAAATGAGTATTTTTCAAGCAATATATAACACGTGTTCTTCAGTGAAAAATTCCCAAACAATAGTATGATCATAATTTTATGATTTAACGGCAGATCACCTCCATTTGTGTAGGGATGCACCACAATTTGAAGGTCATAGTCGAAGAGAAATTCTCTTGTAGCAGCTATACTTGCAAATATCACATTTGAATGGTACGCCCAAACCAATTTCCAATGACATGCCCAAATCCACAATATGCACAATCAATTTTTTCAGTTCCACACAAAATGCAAATCTACATTGTAACCAAGGTCGTCGGTGTAGGGAACAGAAGCACCTTATTTGGCAAAAATCTAATCAAGCTGGCAAATTTAATGAGTTAATCAAGAAAGTTGACCACGCAGCTACCATGCACCACAGCCCTTTAGGTTCATACCATAAGAGCAGAAGAAGCAGATCATTCTCTGAGTAGCTTGCACAACAGCCAATCTATTAACAATAAAACATATCGATCACCGAGAGCATCTAAGCATCATGGCCTCTCCCTGTACTTTGTCATTTAAGAACTGGAACTGACCAAGGATGTTGACAGATCTGGAGCACTCTTGGGACCTTCTCAAACAAACCGTCCCATGACCTTGTGTTGATCACTTCTCAACGAGCTACATGCAAGCTACATGCAGACCAAAAAATTGGCATCCACTTACATGAGCATATCTCTAACATGGACTTTCACTCGCCAAACCACACATGATTCAATGTGGGAACAACACCAAACTGTGTATTACATATTTGGTAATCTAGGGAGTGATTTTGACAGTAATCACTCAATATATATCTTCCACACATCATCTTGCTACAGCAAATATGACACATGACAGATATGAAAAATGAACAGGACACAAATTCCCCTTTAATTTTTTAAAGAATGGATACCACCCTACATATTTAGTATGAATTTGCTTGTGTTGTATTCAGAATATCTCTCCAAATTTTTTAGAAGACAAATATGGTTTTGTTGGCTCCAAAAACAAATTGCAGACCCTTTCTTATGCACTCCCTTAACACACTTAAGGTAGATTTTGACTTCACTATTTTATTCATAGCTTGATCCAAAAGAGACTTTGAACCAAGAAACCCATACCAAATGCAGAATGTAAATTATAAGCAAGATCGATGGAAATCATAACACCAATGGATGATGGTCAATTGACATGTTATTTGTTGTAGAGTCTAAGAACTTGGTTCTGTGAGAATCATGATCTCCTCACCGGAGTTTGACATCAACACATCAAAGTTCCAATGACCAGGGTTCTTGTCTAACATAACCAGATCTCCTCATGATGCCACGGATCTTTGTGTGTGAGGTTTTATGAGGTCACTCTTCCTTTGAGTGATTATCACTTCCAGTGGATGGGAATGTTAGGCAGGGTATAAACAATATGCAAGTTCAAGGCTCATTTCGAATCTTATGAATGATTCGAAATGAGGTGGGGAATTATTATGGCAATGAATGGTGGTCTTGATGATGATAGGTTCATGAGGTGATAGAAGAGTGTATAAAAACACATAGGGAAATGATAGTTATGAGTGGAAGATTATAGCACTAATAGGGTACATGAAACGATCATAAGAATGAGCTTTAAGGTATGTTGTTTTACAGTTTTCCATGTTTTTGATAAACTTAGAGAATTAAAAAGTTGATTTTGTGCCTCAAGTTTTACGTCAAAAATTGATACATGCTTGAAAATCGAACCTGGAACCTATATATCAGAATGAAATGACAATACTAGTGTTGTTGTTAGCTGACATGATGAGTTTGATACTATTGTTGTTGATTGCTATGCTTAAGGTTGACTGCTATATTGAATTTGGAACCAAAAGAAATGAGTAGATTCTGATGAACACTTGAGGAATGAAAGGATCTTATTTTGAAGCTAGTTGTCACTAAATAAACCTAAATTTGCAAGGAATCTTGGAAAAATCATGCTACATGTCATCCAATCTGTTGGGAACAGTGGTTACAGGACCATGTGGTGGTTACAGGATTGCATGTAGGTGTACAAATATGGATGTTGAAACTTTTATTGATGCTCACTAAGGTTGATCACCTGCAATTTGTTGTCTTTGGAATTCCAAAACACTATCGAGATCAAAGAGAACAATAAATTGAATGTTGAGGTTGACAAAAGACAAGATTTGTACTTATGATTGCATGCTACAAAAGAAAGTTATCTTGTATGTTGTCTTCTATGCAATATGTGATCATAGGAGTTTTGAACAAATGGTTCTTGGAAATGTTGAAATATGAAAGGAAAGCACTGAGTGAATTGATTTATATCTGAACCAAAACAAAGAGGAAAGAAATTTCCCTATACATCCACCCTTAACTTTATTGAAGGAAATCCAAATTAGAACTCAAATAAAAGCTAAATATTAAACCAAAACTCAAATTTTGTTGTTGTAATTGTTGTTGTTGTTGTTGATATTGTTGGGCTCTAAAGATGTCTAAAAACAACCTTAGTTTAACATTAATTTATCAACCCGAGGATTTGTCTTTTATCTCAAAGAATATCGACAAAGTCTATGTAGATAGCTCATAGAGGCTAAAATCATGTAGTGAAAGCAAATCTGAGTTTATCAACAATCAAGTTCATCAAACATTCATTAAAGATTCTAAGGATTGGAATCTAAATCTGTGCAAAAGGAAAGGAACTAGCTAATCTATTGAATTCATTTTAAGAGTAGTAATTGAATCTAGATAAAGACTTGCAAAAATGACTATCATTATGAATCAAATTACTGAAAAGAAAAAGATGAATTACTCTATCTATGGAAAGGAACAGAGACTGTAATCTAACTGAAAAGAGAAAGCAATCGTATTTCTATGGAAATGAGCAACAACTATATTCTAGCGGAAAGGAACGGCAAATGTAAGCTAAGTAAAAGGAACAGCAAATGTAACCTAAGTAAAAGGAACAACAAATGTAACCTAAGTAAAAGGAACAGCAAATGTGAACTTATGAGGAACCGTCATGCATCAAATCTCAGTAATAGGAATTGGAACAGTAATCATTTAATGCTCCAGGGAATATCTATTTCTTGCAATTGACATGAAATCATCAACACACTTATGCGTTCGTTAACTACTATAAAAGAGAATCGAATCACAAATAGAATTCGAACTGATACAATTACAGGTCGAACAATAGCTCCTTTAGACTGGGCCCTCGGTCCTTAGAAGCACTGTTATTTGAAACTCGGTATATAAAAATGGTAAAACCGCTCAAGGCTTCTATTGATTTCATAGCTGGTACAACATTTTACAAAAACTGCTAACACATAGCAATTATATATTCTCAATTCTTGAGTGCAATTCTTCTTTTTTCTTCAAGATCTATTTACCCCTTATATGTTACAATAATCTAGGTAAATTAAGTTATCCTGAGGATCAAGAGATCCTCAGGATTGCTTTACTATTACAATAAGTAACTCAATTATCTTTAAAATTGCTTTGCGCAATAAAGTCTTCAACCTCCAATAGCTTGCGCATCTTCAAGATTCCCCTTGCTATCTTGGGTTTGACAATATTTAACCAATCCTGCAATAAAACCAGACAATTCCAATCATATTTAGGATCTATGTAATCTAATCTCCAACAACAACGCTAAAGAGTATATTATTCATTGTCTATCCTATTTGCTTCTAAATAACCGAAAATTCAATCAAGATGATATCATGAAATGTGGGAAAAAGGAAGATATTTATACCTTTTTCATAACCTAACATACCCCCCATCTTACCTTCTTGCATGTCCTCATGCAAGATGAGATTTTACATGTAAAGCAGTAATGTTGTAATATGGAAAGGTTGGTTCACCAAGCCTTTTGAACCCATTGCTTCTTTTGAGTTCTCCAAAAGTAGCATCCTCCCTCTTCTTGTTAATTTGATAATCTTTTTGGTAACTTTCTGGAGGGAACAAAATGATAGGGGGATTATATCTACACCCAATTCAAGCAGGCCCTTCCTCTTGGAGAAATCTAGAATACCTCTCTATTCTGAAGGTAGCTGCAAAGAAATTCCTATACCCAAAGGGCTCCCTACTCTTTACTTCACTAGAGGAGGCATCCCATCTCAGTTTAGAAGCAACAAGAGCTTCCTCCTTAAGCTCCCTAAAGCGAGTGATACCTGAATGTATGACCTATAGATGGATGGGGACCAAGGAGTCTACGACCCATTTTCTTTTCATAAAGGTTTTATGTCGCATAATGGCTGGAAAGGACTTTGGAGATTCCCCCCTAACCCAGAGATCTATCCCAACTTCCCTTTTTAGGAAGGTTTTATGAGCTTTACCCCATCTGACTTGATTCTGAGTAAATGACAGAAATGCCTGAAACTGTATATCACCTATGAATGGGCCAGGGTTATCTTTCCTTTTTTCTTCTAGAATGAAATTATGAAAGTGCAATTCACACAAAAAGTGTTGTACATTTTCATCCTCCTCTCTGAAACATGAAATAAACTCACGTACAGTGGAAAAAGAAATAGGTTTTCCCGCTCTGATGGCCTTCACTCTCAATAACAAATATCGTTCCAACAAGAATAAAGTGTAATTGGTGGCAAGGGCTCTGCAATTAATAGCATCAGAGTAGACATCACAGATTTCCTTGATTTTCTCCAAATCTTTTTCTAATTGGGTTTTCACCTTTTTTATCTTCCCTTGGGCTCTGGTGAGTGCAGCCTAGGTCTCACCCTTTGTTGTTGTCATGTCCCTCAATTCTTTAACAATCTTTTGATATCCATTCCTAGTTACCATTTCATCTTGGTGTTGAGCCAATGCTTGTTGGGCTTGTCCCAGCTCTGCCTTTAGTCTATCGATGGTGACACCCTGTTCTTGAGATTGGGATGCTTGGTATTCTTCCATAGCACCCATCTCTTCCCTAGATTGATTTAATTCTTGTTGGACCTGTGTAAGCTCTCCTTCCAACCTATCCACAATAGCACTTTGTTTCTGGGACTGGAGTGCTTGATGTTCTGCCATAGTCAGTAACTCATTTCTGTTTTGAATCAGGGTTTGTTGAGACTACATCAATTCTTCCTCCAATATCCTGATGGTAGCATTTTGCTCAAGGAGTTGAGTTGTCTGCACCTCAACATCAATTTATTTTGTAGCTATCATATTTTCCTGTGTTTCTAAAGGAGGTGCTTCCTCATTCTAAGCTATTGTTTCTTCCACTACTATTTCTTCAGGGTTTGTCTGTATCCCTAAAGAATTTGTACTGATTGCTTCTTTAGGAAGAGAGTTTATTCCTTGTACTCTGGCCCTTTTGTTCTTCTTTCTTCTATGGGATTTATTTTCATGTTCTAACGGTTTCCTCAATTCCTTAATAATTTCCTTGATTTTAACTAGCTTATGCTTTAATACTTCAGCCTTCTTAGCCTTTTTCTTCAATAGTTTATTTTCTTTTTTTAACTTTCTAATTTTCTTATGGCTCTTGGCTGATTTTTGTTTATGAGAGGTCTCAAGGCCTTCTTCATTCTATCCAGAAGATGGTTGTTCCTATGTTCCTTCCAACTATTATGTCTATCCAAGAGGGCTTCTTGTTTCAAAATGGGGTTCTTCATGTGCTCTGTCCTCAGGAAAAGACATTTCAATATCAGGAAAATCTTCAACTGGTTTTGAAAAGGAGGGTTGTTTTGGGTATTTTTCTGGATTATTTGCGCCTCTGTCAATTGAGGTTCCCAAGCTTCCCAAAACCTGGGCTATTTCTACCTCATAGATCTTCATAAATTGTTCTGTCAGATGCGCTAATGTCGGTTGGGTTTCTTCCTGATCATTCCTTTGTGAGGTCTGTTCTTCTTGCCTAATTCCTTGAGCATTCTCACGTGGAGATTGTTCTGTAGAATTCTGAAGTTCTTCAGGTTGTTTTGTTGTATCCTAAATTGCTTCAGTTGTTTCCTAGATTCGTCTGCTTCTTCTCCTTGTCTGAATGATAGTTGTAGGGGCAATTGTTGTTCTCTTCCTCTTTTTCGTTAATGTCTGTGTTTGTGAGGTCTGGGTCTCTGTGATTTGGGTAGGGTATACCTCAGCTTCAGTTTGAGGAGATGGGATTTCTCTTTGGGTAGTAGTCTCCTATGTCTGTCTATATTCGATTTCCTGTGGTGGTTCTTCATGGCATAATTCAGGTTTCTCTAGTTGTGGAGGTCTATTGGCCTCAATCAGGTTATCCCAGGTCAATTGAGTTTGACTCGGTGCTTTAATTGTTATCAGTTTAACTAATTTGTGGTGGTTGATAACAATAACAGGGTCCTTGGATTTTTTTGTTCTTAGGGCAACCTCATGTAATATGGAATTCAGAAAGAAAGGTAGATTAAGTACTAACCGTTGTTTTAAAGCTGCCAGCAATTTGAGGTGGTGAGGTAAAATTACGTCATATCGTCCATCACAAGTGATGTGCCACTGAATTATCCCTACAAGTTCCTTCCATGGTTCTCTGAGGGTACTGGGATTGAGTCCCTTTCCTTTCTTATCCAATTCTTCCCCAGGGTCTGTGAAGGTTTCCACAGCTTCCTTCAATGTTGTGTATCATCCTGTCCAATGAATGCCCGTGTTAGGGAGGCCTGTGACCTCTGCTAAGATTTCCAGGGTGACTGAATTTGTATGCCCCGTACCATAGAGTTTTCCCTCTGCAGATTCTGAAAGAATTCAAGTGTGACATTCATGTCATATCCTTGCAGCCGGTTGAAGTACTTTGTCCACCCCAGCTGATGCAGGATGTCTCTCGCTTTCTCTATAAGCTTTAGTAAAGTAGGTTTCCTGTGCACACCTATGCCACCCATTTTGTGAGAAATATGGACGACTATCGTTCCTGGTAGTAGACGTGGTTAGACCAGCTTGGAGGAAAAATTACCGAGAATAGCAAATATCAGAGACAACAAATGTATAAAAATGAAGGTATTTATTACAATCATTACTATCTGTATCGAGAAGCATGTCAAGCGTCCACTCCCCTCATTAATAGAAAGGTCGACCTCGACCGTTAGCGTAGGGAAGAGTAATGATTGTAGGTATTGATGGTGAAAAGTAATGATTGTACAACGGTCGCCAATGGGGATTAATGATTTATGTTCGAACAACATATTTAACGATAATCATTAAATGTTAATCCACTTTTGTGGAATTGAAAATATCGATACTAAAAAGAATGCTTTAAGGATACATGCGCCAAATAAATTAAATCTATTCATTTAAATAATATCCCACATAACATAATGTTGTTACTTTTTCGTGTTATTGAATACAACTGAAATGATAGCCTCGTTATTGAGTGAAGGAAATCTAGAGAGACGTAAAAACTTGGCATTTAAGGTAACTTCCATACCACAGGCAGAGCCACTGTTGCCAGCAAGCATCCATAGCCTCGACAGGGTTTCCTTTTAACCCTAAGATGAGCCTGTATCCTTGATACTTGTTTGAATCGTCTTTTCCAAAAAGACCATTATCCTAGTTTGGTAGCCATAGTGATAATGCCACTCACTAGATTGTAACCTAGGTGAACAAGCCGGCTCGTGATGAGACCCCTTGTCCTTTGACTAGAAAATGTCAAAAGTCATTGCCTTGGTGTGGTAGCCATAGTGGGAATGTCACTTAGGTTATTATCCTATGATCGTGGTAGGCTGGCTCGTGATGAGACCCCCTATTCTTTGTGGGAAAAGAAAGAAATTTTATTGATTATTATTATTATTATATTTTTTTTTTCTTTTTTTGAAAGTTTTTAAGTTTTTCCGAAAAAGACCATTATCCCGGTTTGGTATCCAGATGATGATAATGCCACTCACTAGAGTGTAACTTAAGTGAACAAGTCGGTTCGTGATGAGACCTCTTGTCCTTTGGCAAAAGAGAATGCCCTGGTGTGGTAGCCATAGTGGGAATGTCACTTAGGTTATTATCCTATGATCATCTTAGGTTGGCTCGTGATGAGATCCCCTATTCTTTGTGGAAAAAGAAAGAAATTTTATTGATTTATTATTATTATTATTACTATTTATTTATTTATTAGTGTGTGAAGGGAGGCTCATCTACTCCTTAAGAGTAAGGGATGACGTAAAGAAGTGTAAGGATGCCAAGTAAAAGTGTGCCGCAAATTCCTTATTACTTATAAACGTGAGGTATCATTTAAGTGTAATGTATAAGGGAAAAGAAATGAATTATGGTGGTTACAGGTTATGAACAAGGTTTAAGATATTTCGAAGGAAGTGATCCAAAAATAAATTTGATAAGGTATGGGAGATAGTCCACAAAATAATGATAGATCATTAGAAACAATGCTGGTGAAAATTATTTTGGTGAAAGTTGTACCCCAAAGGAAAGGTTTAGTGTTTTATCAGCAAGGAAGGAACGGCAAAATGAACAATGGGTGTGCAAAAAAGAACAACAATTGTTTAGTTCAAAGGAATAGTAGGCACGCAAAAGGAACAGCAATTGTTCTGTTCAAAGGAACAACAGGCACGCAAAAGGAACAACAATTGTTCCATTCAAAGGAACAGCAGGCGCACAAAAGGAACAACAATTGTTTCATTCTTAACCATCTGAATTTGTAGAAACCTGGTAATGTATTTTGTTTGAATTCAAGGTTGATTCCTCATCAACTAAATTCATTTATGATTGGGTTCTTTTCCATAGACTAAATGGTAAGGGGAGCAGCCAGTGGTATTACGCCATGTTGTGTGGTAAGCCCATAAGGAATTTGGGAGCTCAGAAGCCCAATTTTTTTGTTTGTTGAGACAGTCTTTGTCAGGATTGCCTCCAGGACTTTGTTGGTGCTTTCCACTTGCCCATTTGCTTGTGGATGATACGGAGAAGTAATTATGTGTTTGATATGATAATTATCCAGGGTGGTGGTGATTCTATGAGTTGTAAATTGTGACCCCCCATCAAGAATTACCTCTCTTGGTATTCCATAGCATACGAATAATTTGAAAAGAAATTTGATGACTACCTCTTCTGATGCATTTGGAAAGGATTATGCCTCTACCCATTTAGTCATGTAGTCCGTTGCGACTAGAATATAAGCCTTCTGATTTGACTTTGGGCTAAAGGGGCCAATGAAGTCTAGTACCCATCTCTCAAATGGTTCTGCGTCTACTTGTGCTTTCAAAGGCATTTCATCAGTCTGACCTGGTTTTCCCATCCGTTGACAACTATCGTAGGTTTGGACGTATTTCTCCGCGTCTCTGAATATTGAGGGACAATAATAGCCCATCTACAGAATTTTGTGTCCAGTCCTGCGGTCTGCAAAATGCCCACCAAAGGGCTCATCATGTCTAGCTTTTAATATGTCATAGATTTCGTCATCTCATACACATTTGTGGATCTAGAGATCAGCTCCTGTATGGAAGAGATATATGTTGATCCAGGCGAATTGTGCGCTACGCTGGACGATCAGTTTTCTTTACTTTGATGAAATATGTGCTGGTAATATTCATGCTTCCATGTAATTTGCCACATTAGTGTACCAAGGTGGCTTTGTAGTAACGACAAACAGATGCTCATCTGGAAATCGGTCTTCGACTATTAAGGAGTCATCTGTTTTGGGTATGCGGGATAGGAAGTCTACGACAAGGTTTTCTCTCTCATGTCGGTATTTGATGGTGATATCAAATTCCTGCAATAATAACAACCATCAAGTGACCCATCCATTAGTAATTGGTTTATTAGCCAGATATTTGATAGCAGAATGATCAGTATATAGAATGACCGAATAACCTGTTATATAATGACAGAATTTATTGATGGCATGTATAACAGCTAAAAACGCTTTCTATGTTACTGTATAATTAAGTTCAGCTGAATTAAGATTCTTGCTAATAAAATAAATGGCATAAGGTTTCTTCTCCTCCTCCTGTCCAAGGACATCGCCTATGGCAATATCTGATGCATCGGTGGAGATGTGGAATGGTATTTTCCAATTTGGCCCCCTCAACACCGGTGTTGTTGAGATCAACTTTTTGAGTCCTGCAAATTCCACATCACACTTGTCAGACCACTGAAATTCTACATTACCAGTCAAAGAATCTAAAGGTCCAGCGGTTCTTGCAAAATTTTCCATAAACCTACGATAGTATTCTGAAGTGCCAAGGAAACTACGTACCTCATTTTGTGTGTGTGGTGTAGGTAGATTAAGGATTACCTCTATCTTTGTTGGGTCTACCCTAATTCCATCTGCAAAGATATAATTCCCTAGTACCGCACCTTTTGTCATCATAATGTGACACTTTTCGTGGCTTAAACATAACCTGGTCGCAATGCATCGCTCTAGTATTTTCTCCAGGTTATTTAGTGCTTGATCGAAGTCATCGCCATAAGGAGTGAAATTATCCATATAGACTTCAAGTCCTTCGCTGATCAGATCATTGAATATGCTCAGAATGGCCCTTTGAAAAGTGGCAGGAGCATTACAAAGTCCAAAGGGTAATACTATGTATGCAAAATTTCCCTAGGGGCATGTGAATGTAGTTTTATATTGATCTTTTGGGGCAATATGAATCTGATTGTACCCACTAAAACCATCTAGGAAAGAAAATAATTTATTTCCTGCCAAAGTATACAGGACCTGGTCAATGAAAGGCAAAGGGAAGTGGTCTTTCTGAGTGGCTTTGTTAAGTTCCTTGTAGTCAACACAGATGCACCATTTCCCATTTTTCTTTGGGACAATCACTAATGGGGAAACCCATCGACTATCTGAGATGGGATATATAAAATTTACGTCCAACATTTTTTGTAATTCTTCTTTAACGATATCCCTGAGGTGAGGATTTAATCTTCTCTGTGGCTGTCGGATAGGTTGGGCATATTTTTCAACATAAATGTGGTGTGTACATAGTTGTGGATCAATACCTTTCATATCAGAATATTCCCATGCAAAATATTGCTAGTATTTGGAGAGGACATGAATTAGCTTTTGCTGTTGTTGTTCATCTAAATTGCCATTGATGTTTAGAGGCCTCTCGGGTGCAATCTTGACGGTTTTGTTGTTATGAACGACTGTAGTTGGAATTTGTTGTTCCATTAAATCTTCCAGCAGGTCCCCCTGTGCTTCATAGTCTAGAACAGCTTGGAGCATCTAG
>SNQJ01S0142117.1:9950-34674 GCA_010110895.2 Picea sitchensis
TTTTTTTAGAGAAGTTGCAGTGGTGCTTGGCTTCTCTTGGCTTATAGAAAAGGTGATGAACAAAAGGAAGGAGCAAGGTATCAGGTTAATTGTTGTGAAGGTGGATATTTTTGGGATTTAGTGTCAACAAATTCCTCCAAGGATGGATCTGGATCCTATTATTCTATGTTGGTTACAACCAAATAGACCAAGTTAGAATATGGATAGGGATTGCATTTAATAATCAGTTTCTTGTGTGAATGTATAAATTCATGTAAGCCCATAGAGGAAAAATGACTGAGTGTGAGAGACAATGAGAACTTGCCAGTCTAATGTAATCTCCATGATCTGAATAATAAGAGAACCGATGCCTATGCTTGGTGGACGTAGGCCAATGTTTGGGTGAACCACGTGAAATCCCTATGTCTATTATCTGTGTGTGATTGTTAATTATCATTGTGAATTGTGTTTTCTGCATTTTCAATTCTAAAAAGTGGTATGAGAGCTGGTTTAGAGGAGAGGGCATCAAATTTCGGAGGAGGACAACAAAATCTATGTGAGGTGTGTAGATTTCTACATCGCTGCAATTCTAATTAGTGGTATCAGAGCTTGTTAGAGGAGAGGGAATCAAATTTTGAAGGAGAAGAAACAACATCTGTGTGAGGTGCATAGATTTCTACATCGGTGCAGGTCCCTCCTTTGGCAGGGTGTGATGTCATAATAATCAAACTTTCCATAGGTTTGAAAACCTGGAATTTCCACACTCCAGCTGTGTATTACTGTGCATAAATTTTTAAAGATATCCGCACTCCAAGTGAATCATGAGGTGAGGACTCGCCGCACTCCAAGTGAATTGTGAGGCGTAGACTCACCGCACTCCACTGGTAGCCTGAGGTGCATAAATGTGCATGATTTTCTTCTTGCAAATTTTAAGGTATGGTTCTTTGTAAAAGTAAAGGTGGAGGAGTTAATTAAAGTAAAACATTTTTATTTATTAAAGAGTCACATTGGTGGATAAGTTAAAAAGGTTTATTATGGAGTGAAAAGTTTAAGGTATAAAGGCGAATTCTTATGAAGTAATTTTTTTTATTTATAAAACTTTCTATTGAACTTGTTTTATATATTATTAAAAGGTTTTATGGAAAATATATAAATTTTTATTATTATAAACCTTTTGGGGTTAACCTTTAACCTTATTTATTATGGATCCACATTTAACCTTATTTATTATTCCTCCACATTTAAAAGGATTTTATAAGAAGTGGAAATTAGGAGGTTATTTTTGCTAATGGCTAATATGCAGAGTTCGAAGTTTGAAGTTGAAAAGTTTAGCAGTAAAAAACATTTTGAGCCTTGGAAGCTTAAGATGCAGCGTTTAATGGTGCATAAAAGGTTTAAAAAAATCATTGGCATGCAAGTCAAAGAAACCAACAACCATAACGGAATGGGAATGGGAAGATATCGATGCAAAAGATCTTAGTACCATTTGTTTATGTCTGGAGGATGAGGTTCTATTTAATATCATAGGAGGTGATACAACATCAGGCTTATGGAGCAAGTTGGAAAGTATATATATGACAAAGTCCTTGACAAGCATAATCTACTTGAAGAGATAGTTGTATAGTTTGCATATGAAAGAAGGCACAAAAGTTGTTGACCATTTAAATACCTTCAATACCCTTATAGTTCAATTGACGAGTATGGAAGCTAAATTTGAACATGAGGATAACACTATTACACTATTGTGTTTGTTTCTTGAGTCTTGGGATAATCTAGTCACCTCTATTAGATTTATCTCAGTAGATGTTTTAGATTATGAATCTGTTGTGGGAGCTTTGTTGGTTGAGGAAATGAGGAGAAAATCTAGTAAAGAAACCTCAACTTCAGAGGCGATGTTGATCAGAGGTCGAACCAAAGAGAAAAATGAGAGAATTTCTTCTCGATCTAAGTCAAGACATAGAAAGGGTAAAACAAAATGTTGGTACGGTGGTAAAATAGGAAATCTCAAGAAAGATTGCTAGAAAAGAAAGGAATCTGAGGAAAAATCTATGAAGGATGCAAGTTTGGCTGTAACATATTAAGGTATAATTGATCAAGTTTATCCATTTCTAGTAATTTAAAATATAAAGAAGAATGGAAGTTAGATTCAGATGCCTCCCACCACATGTGCTCACATAGAAATTGGGTATTTTCTTACCAATCTGTTGATAAGGGTGTAGTGTTTATGGGAAATGGTATTCTCTCTAAGACTGTTGGGGTTGGCAGTATTAGAATCAGGATGTTCGATGGTATTGTTAGGGAATTAACAGATGTTAGATATTTACCTGATCTTGAATCAAATTTGATTTCATTGGGAATGTTGGATTCTTCTGGATATAAGTATACAGGTCAAGGTAGAGCACTCACATTGTCGAAAGGTAATTTAATAGTGATGAAGGAAACAAAGGTTGACAACGGTCTTTATAAGCTAGAAGGGAGTACTGAAGTGGAAACTGAAGTGACAGATGTATCTTCTTGTTTATGGAAGAATCATCAAGGTCATAAGAGAAAGAAATAATTACAGGTACTAGTAAGTGGTAAATCATTTCCAGACATAAAATCTTTGTTTCTGAATTCTTACTTGTTTTATATCTTTGCAAGTTATGATGGTGGTATAAAGGGATGTTGTGTGTGGGATCCTACTTCTCACAAGGTCATCATTGACAGAGATATAGTATCTACGGAACAACCAAAAGGGTTGATTCAAGATCGCAATGGTAAATTTATTTGTATGCTAGATAATTCATTGTATGGCCTATTGTTAGCCAGAAAAATATACAAGAGGTTTGAATCCTTCATAGCGAGTCATACCTTTTCAAAGGGTAGGAATGACTATATAGTTTATAGTACATTCAAATTCTTGATGCTATTTTTTGATGATATGCATGATGCAAGCCGAATCATGGATAGAATTAGTAAAAAAATGACTAAGGTGGACATGAAAATTCAGATGAGGGATCAAGGAGAAGAAAAACAAATTATGGGCATGGAAGTACATAGAGATGGTAATGGTAATATGTGGTTGGAGTTCAGTATGAACATTGTAAAACCAATTTTATCCCTCTTGCTTTCCATTATAAGGTTTCTTCAAGTATAGGTCTTGTCTATAAAGAAGAAAATGTTATGTCTTGTGTAAGTTCAGTAGGAGGTCTGTTGTATGTGATGAAACGGTTAAGGTTAGATGTTTCACATGATAATGATATTGTCAGATACATGAAATATTCAGGTGTTGCAGTGAAATGGATGCTTCAATGTTTGAGAATCACTAATGTCACTTATAATGGTTACACTGAGATGGTCCGTGATAATTGTAATGTATATTGTAATACATATGTTTTGGATAGGAGGAGATCTATCACTAAATAAGTCTAAAAAAAAAGTTGCGCAAGGCATGTTGGAGGTGGAGTGACCCCTCAGGAAATCTAAACTCATGCAGGTCACACAGGCGAGATCATGAAACCCATTTTATTACAGAAGCTATAGTGGTGCTTGGCTTCTGTTGCCTTGTAGAAAACATCATGAGCAAAAGGAAGGAGCAAGGTATCAGGTCAATTGTTGTCAAGGTGGAGATTGTTGGGATTTGGTGACAACGAATTCCTCCAAGGATGGATCTGGATCCTATTGTTCTACGTTGGTTACAACCAAATAGACCATGTTAGAATATGGATAGGCATAGCATTTAATAATCAATTTCTTCTATGAATGTATATATTCATGTAAGCTCGTAGAGGCAAAATGACTGAGTGTGAGCAACAAAGTGAGAACTTGCCAATCTAATGTAATGTCCATGATCTAAATAATAATACAATTGATTCCTATGCTTGGTGGACGTAGCCCAACGTTTGGGTCAATCACGTGAAATCCATGTGTCTATTATGTGTGTGTGATTGTTAATTATCATTGTGAATTGTGTTTTCTGCATTTGCAATTCTAACAAGTGGTATGAGAGCTGGTTAGAGAAGAGGGTGTCATATTTCAGAGGAGAAACAACAACATCTATGTGAGGTGCGTAGATTTCTACTTCGCTGCAGGTATCTCCTCTAAAAGGGTGCGACGTCATACTACTCAAACTTTCCACATGTTTGAAAACCTAGAATTCCGCACTCCAACTGTGTATTACAGTGCACAATTTTTTAAAGATAGCCTCAGTCCAAGTGAATCGTGAGGTGGGGACTGATCGCACTCCAAGTGAATCATGAGGTGCAGACTCTCCACACTCCAATGGTAGCCTAAGGTGCTGAAATGCACATGATTTTCTTCTTGCAAATTTTAAGGTATGGTTCTTTGGAAAAGTAAAGGTGGAGGAGTTACTTAAAGTAAAGGGGTTTTTTTTATTATTAAAGAGTCACGTGGGTGGATAAGTTAAAAAGGTTTATTATGGATTGAAAAGTTTAAGGTATAAAGGTGAATTCTTATGGAGTAAAACTTTTTATTTATAAAAGTTTCTATTAAACCTTTTTTATATATTATTAAAAGGTTTTATTGAAAATATATAAAATGTTTTTATTATAAACCTTTTGTGGTTAACCTTTAACCTTATTTATTAAGGATCCACATTTAACCTTATTTATCATTCCTCCACATTTAAAAGGATGTTATAAGCAACGGACATTAGGAGGTTTTCTGTGCTAATGTCTAAGATGTAGAGTTCGAAGTTTGATGTTAAAAACTTGAGTGGTAAAAAAAACTTTGAGCTTTAGAAGCTTAAGATGCGGGAATTAATGGTGCAACAAGGGTTGCAAAAAGCATGGGAATGCAAGTCAAAGAAACCAACGACCATTACAGAATGGGAATGGGAAGATATCGATGAAAACGATCTTAGTACCATTCGTTTATGTCTGGTTGATGAGGTTCTATTTAATATCGTAGGAGAGGATACAACATCAGGCTTATGAAGCAAGTTGGAAAGTCCATATATGACAAAGTCCTTGACAAGCATAATCTAATTGAAGAGACAGTTGTATAGTTTGCGGATGAGAGAAGGTACAAAAGTTGTTGACCATTTAAATACCATCAATACCCTTATAGTTCAATTGACCAGTATGGAAGTTAAATTTGAACATGAGGATAAGGCTATTACACTATTGTGTTCGTTGCCTGAGTCTTGGTATAATCTAGTCACCTCTATTAGCTTTATCTCAACAGATATTTTAGATTATGACTCTATTGTGGGAGCTTTGTTGGCTGAGGAGATGAGGAGAAAATCTAGTAAAGAAACCACAACTTCACAGGCAATATTGATTAGATGTCGAACTAAAGAGAAGAATGAGAGTAGTTCTTCTCGATATAACTCAAGACACAAAAAGGGTAAAGAAAAATGTTGGTATTGTGGTAAAACAAGACATCTGAAGAAATATTGTTGGAAAAGAAAGGAATCTGAGGAAAACTCTACGAAGGAATCAAATTTGGCTGTAACAAATTAAGGTATAATTGATCAAGTTTTATTCGTTTCTAGAAATTTACAATATCAAGAAGAATGGAAGTTAGATTCATGTGCCTCCCACCACATGTGCTCACATAGAAATTGGTTATTTTCTTACCAATCTGTTGATGAGGGTGAAGTGTTTATGGGAAATGGTATTCTCTGTAAAACTGTTGGGGTTGGGAGTATTAGAATCAAGATGTTCGATGGTATTGTTAGGGAATTAACAGATGTTAGATATGTACTTGATCTTAAATAAAATTTTATTTCATTGGGACTGTTGGATTCTTCTGGATATAATTATACAGGTCAAGGTGGAGCACTCACATTGTGGAAAGGTAATTTAGTAGTGATGAAGGAAACACAGGTTGATAGGCTTTATAAGTTGGAAGGGATTACTGAAGTGACATCTGAAGTGTCAGATGTATCTTCTTGTTTATGGCATAATCATCAAGGGTATAAGAGAAAGAAATAATTACAGGTACTGGTAAGCGGTAAATCATTTCCAAACTTAAAATCTTTGTTTATGAATTCCTGCTTGTTGTATATCTCTACAAGTTATGATGGTGGTATAAAGGGATGTTGTGTATGGGATCCTACTTCTCACAAGGTCATCATGTTGATTAAGGTTATGTTAAGTACCTATACCAGATATGTAAATATACTTCAATAATACCAAGAATAAACCATAAACCATTCACCATAACATGAACACAAGAAATAGAGAAAACCCTTGAGGTAGGGTAACACCATATATTAATCCTTATGGAAGGATAGGTAGGGTAACACCATATATTAATCCTTTTTATGGAAGGATAAAACTCTTCAAGCAATCCTTTCTTGTACAATCACAATATTCTTCACTATATTTCATTACATTGCCTAAACTTATTTATATATCTCTCCCTATATCTCTCGTAGAACCTTCTAGAGAGCCTTCTCACATTTATTGCATCCAACTACCATAGTGGGCCTTTTATTAATATAGTGGACCTAGTCCACCTATACTGAATGACCACATTCTATATATTAAATGACTCTAATCAATAACAATACTTATGTACTATTATTCCCATTGGGTACCTCCCTAGGTACCCCATTTTTATTACCTCCCTAGGTACCCCCATATTACCTCCCTAGGTATACCAATATCTCCATCCTTTCTACATGTGTTTCGTCTCTAAACATGAGAAGAAACCATACACATGACCAAATAAGCAATGTAGCCAACTCCGGTACCAAGTATGACCATCCATCCATCCTGATGGAAGTCAACATGGTGTCTATCTGCTACCTTTGCACCCTTATCTTTCTCTCCATCATGTCGCGGTTGCCATGGGATTGTTTCTGTGGCTTGAGCTCTTCCCATAGTGTTGGTAGTCCCCCATGCAACTCTAATATCTGTCATTCTGCACACCCCTCACTGCGCATAACTTTGTTGATGCACATGCTCTTGTCTTGATGACTTTTTCATCTCTATATGATGTGGGATGGCGATATACAACAATCAGAGGAATTTGTTCCCTTTTCTTCAAATCTACAACACTTCGTGCCTTGGAGTCAATGACCTCCTTAGCTTCCCGATTATGTCCTTCTTGTAGTTTTGCTTCGTCTCCTTCAGAGGGCTCGGGCCCGATTCAGTCTCGACCGGCAATAACTTCTTTCTAGCCTCCATGGGTCAATCTTTCTTACTAAGAGACACATCTTGCAATGTGATTTTCTTTTCTTGTACCACAACTTTAAAAATTCTTTTTGCACATTATTAATGGTACCCATTCATTCTATCCAAGGATATCCCAAACAATATCCACTTCATCCATAGCCATAGTATAAAATCTGAATGCAACACATATTTATCCTTGGTAATCCTTCAAATCTTTAAAAATTTGAACATTTTCACCTCAACATGTGTGTTTGAATATTCTTTATTGAACTTGTAATCTATTAACCAATTCGAACATTGACAAATCTATGCATGCAACTAGGTTATTAGAAATTACCAATATTTCTTTTATGAATACAACCATGAACCTCAGAATATAGATTTTCACATGAAAATAAACTCTTGGTTCTCTATTTATCTTTATTTTCTCCATGATACAATTTGTCTAACAATATTTTTTCAAGTTTTCCATTGGAGAGTGTCATCATCTCCTTATAATCATGCGATTTCCACCAAATGGCAGCATCACCTTGCAATTTGAGATCTACCTAATAAATAAGTATTCCTTCCCATCCCTAATGATTCAATACTAGGCCATCACATTTCCCCTCGTGAAAATACATCTTGCTATGAAAAACTCCCAAAATAGAACAACAAGTTACAAGAGAAAATCGTGGCTTTTCCGAAAAACTCTAAAAAAATGTTGAATTCTAGGTAAAATGCTCATAACTTTACTTCCCTAACCTCACAACTGATTTTTTGAAATTGGGTATTTTTCCGAGATGAATCTAAATACTCCATTTTTCTTTTCCAAATTCAGCTCATAAAAATTTATATATGAACCTGAAGTGCCCCACCCTCTTTTTCTTCCTAGAAACATTCTCAAGCAAAAGAGAAAATAAATCTTCCCTTCTTTGGCCAAGGAAAGTTCTCTGACACACCAATTGTTAAGTACCTATACCAGACATGTAAATATACTTCAATAATACCAAGAATAAACCATAAACCATTCACCATAACATGAACACAAGAAATAGAGAAAACCCTTGAGGTAGGTAACACCATATTAATCCTTATGGAAGGATAAAACTCCTTGCCAATCCTTGCTCAGACAATCACAATATTCTTCACTATATTTCATTACATTGCCTAAAATTTCTATTTATATATCTCTCCCTATCTCTTAGGAACCTTCTATATATTCCTTCACATTTATTGCATCCAACTACCATATTAGTGGGCCTTTTTATTAATATAGTGGGACCTAGTCCACCTACATTGAATGACCACATTCTCATATATATTAAATGACTTCCACTAATAACAACACATAACTATTGCCCCATTGGGTACCTCCCTAGGTACCCCATATTACCTCCCTAGGTATACTACATTTAAGAACCAAATACCTGAATAGAAAGTATTACAATAGATCCAAAGATATCTGAATACACCACACAAGATACATGGAACAATATAGAAAAAATGTAATCCCATTATATCAAAACCTTGAGGTAGGACAACAATTACAATGGACTTACATTATGGAAGGGATCCTTCTGCTCACTCTGACTCTTTGAGGGGGCATTCCTCCTATTGAGCTACCGCCCAAATACAATACTGCTTCATCCCTCACATACTGCTTGAATCCCTTTATATAGTGCTACCATCACCTAAGAATATCTCTAGAGGAGGAATCTTCTAGAAGTAGAACCTTTATAAGAAGTCCTCTTACATTTATTATATCTAATTACCTATCATTATATCTAACTACCATAGTGGACCTTATTTATCAATATAGTGGACCTAGTCCACTCCATTGAATGACCTCCACTATTATCACTATGGTCCCTTTAGGCCCCCCACTACCTCTAGAAGCTACTCATGTGTTAGTTGTCATTGATGTCACTCTTTGAAGAAATCCATGCAACACAATTTGGGTACTGACCCAATATTGTTTGATGTAAATATGACTCCACATTATTGTATTGTCATGGTTGATGAGAAGAAAAGGGATTTATACCTAAAGTGGTCCCTCTTTACAAGGAACTAGCCATGGGGAGACACTTCCATGGAGTAAGAGAACCCATGTGCTTAATTATGGAATAATGATATGAAGGATAATTAATTTGTCGTCAAACTATCTTATATGGATAGTTCTTTCATTCCATTTTTGTGGTATGGAATGCCACATAACTCCTCACGCATTAGAGAGTTATGGCCATGAGAAGTTAGAGATCTCTCAAGTTTGGGTAATGGACCCAAGTTTGTTTGATGGATATCGGCACGACATTTATGATATATTTTCAAATAATACTATTCTATCCATGGATATTACATGTCATTCCATTTCTAGTGGTATGCAGAATGTCACGTAACTCCTCACATTTACAGAAGTTACACCATGAGAAGTTGGAGACCCCATGGTTGGGTAATGGACTCCAAGTTTGTTTGATGGATAACGGTATGAGTTATGATATATCCTTCTAGATAATACTATTCTATATGGATATTAAATGTCATTCCATTTCTTATGGTATGTGGAACGTAGTCTCACAACTCCTCACGATTTGAGAGTTATGGCCTTATCAAGTTTGAGGACCTCATATGTCATCTAAGTTCAAAAAGGTCAAAGTAGTCAAAGTGGGTTTAAGAGATTTTAAAGGTAAATAATAAAGTGAAGTAATGTGATTGTATTATAATTCAAAGTAATAAAAAATAACTATTTCAATAATAAATTTAATGGAGAACAGAAGTGGGTTAACCCTAAAAATAAGGAAAGGGAGCCAAGGACCTAGAAGATGTTTTTACATGAAGCTACTTGGAGGAGTATAGTCAAGGAAAGTTCTCTCACATTTTAATAACACTTGAGAATATTGAATACATATAGGTGTCTAAGGTAACCAAGGATATCTAAGCCAAAATTGAGGGAAGGTGAAGAAAAGAAGGTCAAAATGCAAGGAAGAATGGGAATTCCTTTGATGAAGCTTCTAAGGCATGTACATTTGATGTGTCATCTCACCATTTTAACTATAACCTTTTTTATACAACTATTCAGGACCATAAAATTTCTATGCCATTGTGAAAACATATCATAGTATCTATGGTAAAAAAATCATCCCTATGTGTCATTGTATTTTTTTGGAGCACTCCAAGGGAAAATAGGGTTTTGTGGCTAGTCCTAAACTAGTCAAAAGTAGGTGTTTCAGGTAAAACGCCATAACTTCCTTTTTCATAACATATCTAAATTTAGTGAAACAAAATGTTTGTTAGGTTACTATATTTATTATTAGGTCTAATAGTTCTACATCAATCTAACAACAGTTCCGTAGGCACGCTTCTACAAGATCGTTTCAGAATAAGCCAAAATTCAGCTATTGCATATGCCATTTTGCTATAACTCCTTTTCCGAGAGGTTCCAAGAAGAGAAATCTAGAGGAATTCATAAGACACACTGAAGAATTTTTTTATCCATTTCATATATTTATACATTAAATTTACAAAGTTATGATTACTTTCCAAGGGTTGTTGACTAATCCAAACTGCATGAGACTAAAGAAAGCTTGATGAAATGATAGTCTTTTGTTGAAGTTAAGGAAGGTTTGGCGGAATGTGATCAGATACACCCAGGTTCATTACAATGCCTACAAATAATATTTGGATGATGAAATTGATGAAGGCTTTTGATTAAGGTACATGTTGAGTACATGGTTGAGACAAGCAGTTGATGAGCTGTTACATGAGGTGTATAGCTGATGATGTTGTTATACATATTGATGAGTCAGTAGTTTCATGATTAGTTGAACATGATTGGTACATACTTTGGTACATGTTTGGATGCACTTTTTATGGCACAGGTTGATTAAAATTATTTTATATAGGGATGGTGCATGGTTGAGCACTTGCTTCTATGGTACAGGTTGATTAATAGCATTGAGGTGTCAGGCTGATGCATGGCTGATGCATGGTCCAGATTTATCGGTACATGTTTACATATCCTACGTTGATAGTGTGGACATGGTTCCATCATTCTACTTCTACTTTAGGGGTGGCAGGATAAGGCAATCATGTGCGGTTATAGCCACTTCTAGTTGTAGCCGGAGAACATTGGGGGTTGTACCTCCTTCCGTTGTAGCCATAGAATTGGGGAGTTGATATTCCCCAGTTGTAGCTTGAGAAACTAGGGTTGGAGCCTCCTTCCAGTTGTACTGAAAACAAAGGAAGTTGGTGCTTCCAATGAATGTAATTAAGACATATAAGAAAAAAAACCATTTGGTGGTTTTCCCGATTTGGGTTTCCATGTAAACCATTGTGTACTGTGTATGTTTGTTCATCTGTTCATTACTTATTTACTCTAAATTTATTGATGATAATGTTTCATTGATATAACACTTGGATTATATGGTGAAAATGATTAAATTTATCTATTACTCATTCAATTTCAAGAATCCAACAATTGGTATCAAATCAGGTTCCTTAGAATCAGTTTAACTAATGAAAGGTAGATCATGGAGAGTACCAACTCATATAAAAATGGAATGCCAGCGCTTGATAGACAAATAAGTATTCTTTTGAGCATAAGGATGAAGACACATATATATAGGCACAACAATTCTTTCAAGTTTGGTAACCAATTGTAGATGGATTACATAGCACCAACAGTTCCACCAACAAATGACAAAGCAGTACAACTCGATGAGAATAGTTCAAAGCCACAAATGCACTTTCTTTGAATGGTCTCCTGGATACAATATTCACCAAAGTTGCACATCAGAACTGCTAAAGAGATTTGGGACAAGATTCAAAAATATTTATGAAGGAGATAAAAATTCAAAAGCAACAAAGCTTCGACTTGATGTGAGGTTAGTTCCTTTAAAACAACTAAAATGAAGGAAGATGAATATATCACATCCTACTTCTTACAAGTCTATTTAGAACAAGGAATGAAATCATAGGATTGGGAGAAGAAATTGAAGAATCCGTAATTGTTCAAAAGATACTAAGATCTCTTTCTTATGAAATCTCAACCTCAAGATATCATCATCACTAGAAGAAAGATCAGATCCTGGACTCATCAAGAATGGATAAACTAAAAGGAATATTTCATAGGATATGAAATGAGAACCGAGTAGGAAAATCTAGATGTAAAGAAGCAAACCAAGGCATCCAAAAGATCAAGGCAAAAGAAAAAAGAACAAGAAGAATATAGCAACAATGATGATACTGGAAGATTATGATGAAGAAGTGGCCAACTTTGTTAATAGACCGAATAAGGGAACCAACGATAGGTATACATGTAAGCTCCCTTAATTTATTTTACCAGGATGGTATTTATCATTTTTCTAACAAATGTCCTCATAAGAAAAAAGAGAAATGATGAAGGTTAATCAAAAGGAAAACACACATAAAGGAAGAAGAACTACAACGAAAGTTTCAAGAAAAGATTATACACTCAAAGAAGACATCTCATCATCGGGGATGAAGATGTCAGTGACAATGAGACAAGAAGAGTTCTATTCAGATGGCAGTATAATACTCTGATAAAGAAGACTTCAAGAAGAATATGAAGAAGACTTAAGAAGAATGAAGAAGTCAAAGAACAAATTGAAGAGGTAGAAATTGACTACCGAGAATAATGTGCCATAGAAGTTATCTAAGAGAAAGAAGAAAACAAGAAACTACAAGCAGAACTAGACAAGAAAAATGACACTTGGAGAACTAGAACAAATGATCACAAAATTGAAGGTTCAAATAGAAGAAGATAAAAGAATTGAAGAAGTACCCAAAGAATAACTAGAAGAAAAGGATAAGATCATTGAAACTTGGAAGCAGAGGTTGTCATTAATTAACAAATGATATTCAAAAAGAAAATATGTAGAATATCTCAAAAGTTCTGGATGAAATTTTCAGCAGTTAAAATCTCATCTTGACAAGTCCTAACTTGAATACAATCAAATGTAAAAATGGATCAAGATCCAAAAATGCAAGAACTGATAAATCCAAAGAGCTATGAAACAACAATCAAAGAGGATAGGAATATATACAAGGAAGATTAGCTGTGGACACTTCTCCACTAAGAAGATTATATCTATAATAAAAAAATGTGTATTGGTGAAGGTTGTGATATCCCCCAAAATAAAATATTTTGAAAAATTATAATTTATGGAAATTCATTCCAATTTTTGGCAAATTCAATTTGGAATTTTTTTTCCATTTATGGCAATTTCAATTTCGAATTTGTTAATTGTAATAAATTATTATGACTATTGGGCAGATATAAGATTTGAACCAACTAATAATTTGACGATGACACTTGTTTAAAACAAACATAATATTTATATTGATTGCAGGAAGACAAATGGAACAAAAATGTTAAAAGAATGAATTTCATGACTCAAGGAGGGGAAACATGTTGGAACTACCCCTCGGCTGATTTTTACAAGTGGAAAATTAGTGATTTCACCATTGGCGTACCCCCAAAAATCAGGGATTTGGAAATTTTTTCCATAAAATTCCCAAGGAAGGGAAAAGACTTTAGGCAAGTTACAAATAAGTATATGTGAGGAGGCGATACCTGCTACAGTCGGGGAAAAGAGACTATTGATTTTTCCTTTTCTGCTTGCTTTTATGAACACTAAAACAGTGTGAGGCAAGGGAAAGGTGACTAAATTAAAATGATGGGCCACATAGAGGGATTTCCAAGTTCACCCTCATGGGTTCATTGTCAGGCTAGGGGGGTGAACGAAGTAAGTAGTTTGGTTGTTCTATTCTATTATTGGGTGGAACTTGGTTGTTCCCTTTTTTTTCCCGCGATTTTTATTCAGATATGCTACTCTAAAGACTATCTATATGAATTGATTTTATATTGGTTGTACTATACTTAATTTAGCTAAAGGAAATGGTTTCTAGCATCTGTTTAAATGATCACATTGTATTTATGTTGTAAGTCTTTTTTTCTTTCTGTATTGGAGCATCCAGTATTTCCGCCTTTGTGGAATGCATTGGCTATTGATATAGTGGAACCCTTAAAGTTAGTATGCATGAAATAACCTAGTTAAGGGTTGTTTGATTTCACGAAATATACATTCCACTTAGCTAGCGAATAGTACACTTAAATTCTGGAATCATCCCCTTAATAACTCTAGTATGGAATTTAGAACCTGTATGTAAATAAAAACATATGATATCCTCATCAATTCAAGAATAGGATCAGATTTAATTGTGAATTATTTCCGTAATTCAAACTTTAAACAAAATTCGAATATGTGTATCAATCCAACGAACCTTACTATTATATGCATATGTATATTCATCTCTACAATTTAATTCAATAAAAGAAAACAGAATCCACATAAACAGTCGAGGATAATGGGAACGAACATAATCCAAGGAGTAAGACTACCCTAATTTTTGGACGATATAATCATGCTAGGATAATACTACAGGAAACAAATAAATAAACTCACTACTACATTAACAACGTATGACATATCTTATATATGTTGTGCACACAAAGGAAACAAAGAATCTTATCATCAGACTATTATAGGATATATATTAAATTGCTTCACATTTATAGAAATTACAGAGTAATGAAATCTATGTTGAAGAAGCAACCAATCGAAAAATAGAACATATACAAATACGTAGAGACTTGAAGATGTGAGACCGGGATAATTCCATCCTTGTTAGGTAACGAAAAAAGGAAAAACAAGAATTTCATTCACAAGAAACAAACCTTACAGACCTTAATATAGTCAAGCAAGGATGACTAGTATAATTGTTTAAATATTTCCGAACACTTAAAATTACAGAAGTAATGTACAGAACACCAAGGATAAGCTACTTCCAAATAGAAATAATATCCCTCCCTTTCTAAGCTTAACTTATTTAAGAGTTTTTCCTAACAACAGACAAAAAACTTAGAATTGTTTTTGCTAAAATCTAGCTTTAGAATACCAGTTATCTCCTACAACATGCTCGAATACATATCCTTATTTGGAACCTTGACAAAACAAAATAGGATTAACCCTAAGATATCCAATATAGGAAATCGGTATTATAGCGTTAGCCTTTAACATCGTAGTTCATGAACATAATCATGACCTCCATGTCGTAACAAGTTGAAGAGTCATATTTTTGGAACCCAAGTACCTTTTCCAGGATGAACGGTGAGAATAAAACCCGTAGCTGCGGAAGTAAGTACACCTGCATTCGGGCATCACAGTAAACATTAGCAAAATTACAGAGTAGAATCTCGTTTTATAAACTCGAAAGGGGATAATGATAACCATAGTTGTTGGATTACTTAACTTAGGGACGAAACGCCACATCCTCCTGTTTCCATGCTTTTCTTTGTAGTCAACCATGATTGAGGGGAGAAGGGTCTGGGAGATCCTAGTGGGTCTCAATAATCATTGCATGAAATAAACTAATTCTCCGTAATGTATAATCACAATTGGAAAAAATTGCTCTTGGTGCAATGCTTTTCTGATTCGGATAAATAGGAAACATCGTAACAAACTCTTCCAACATGCATGAACACCCCAATCAATGCAATTCCATCCATATGTATGAGTCCTAATGGTCCAAAGGAACGCTTCAGAAATAATCGTTTCCATCCATTCTAGAGCCATTCTAATGCATTTAGACCTCCAATGGTCATATTTCTTCATCACGCTAAGGATAATTCTATATTGTTCTTAGTATCCCAACGGTTCCAATTCTACAAACTCTTCTTTCTATGGAGTCCTCCCCGAACTTCGTAACGCTTCTATAACTTTTCTTCTTCGGTAGATTTCTGATTTTCCTAAAATCTCGAATGGAAATGGTTTCCTCTTTCCATTATCACTTTATCTCCTCTTGGCATGGTAACTCCACACTGTGGAGGGTCTTTCAAAGGGTTCAAAAGTAACACTTATTCTCGTGTGTTCTAATTTCATATAGACAGTGTTTCAAGTCTTTTGTTCTTTCAACTTCGATATCCAGATCCCTAGTCCCTAGTATCTTCGACTTGTTCTCTTGTTATTTTGCTAAGTGTGTTATTATCCTAGCCATGGAATCTCTTAGTTATTTATTTTTATGTTCTACAACTTCCTCTTCTTATTTTCTTTCCTATATGATCTTTTCAATACATGTTTTTCCTAGAACGTCAACAAATGTGGGCATTGTTCTCAATAAATTGAATAATCTCAACTTTTTCTGATGAAGTGCCACAAGCAATTACAGGTATTCACAGTAAGTCTTCCACATAGGGTTATTATATTTCCTCTAAATAATCCCATTCCTCCCAATGAAGGAACCAGCATGGTTTTCCCAAAATTTCCAAGTTCTTTCTGTCATGATGTTCACTTGTGTTTCCTCAAGGACACATAGCCTATGTCAAAGTCTCCTATTCTTGTTTCTATATGCTCCTTCTCTTTTAAGATATCTAGTTTGATATCTCTGTGATCCTTCAAGTTTTCTTTCATCTATAATAATACCGTCTTTCCTGGTTCCATCATATCCTTAGTTTATTGGCCTGTCTCATAGGTTTCTTGTCTCATATCTATATTTCTTCAACTTTAGCAATCATTCTAGGGAAGTCCAAACTTCATATCCTATAGTCTTTCAACAAAGGAAAATAGGACCTTCTTATTCCATGTAATTCCTTAGCAAGATGTCCTGTCTTCTCTCTAGAACTATAACAAAGAGTTAATCCTCTTCTCTTGAATGATCGCCAACCTTTCCTATACTACGCAACGGGATCACAAGCAGGTTTGAAAAATTTTCTAGGATCGCGGTAATCCATTTGTTAGTCCAAAATTATTTCTATGCATAGAAATATTTCATTATTTCATCGACTATTCATATCAAATTTTCTTCTAGATGTTCCCCAGTTTTCAGACTAGGACCAAATCTATTAAACATACTCAGATTCATGCTTTCAAAACAAATAAGATTACGAGATCTACGAACACCCCGCTAGATCCTCCTTCCCAGAATCAGTTCAAGGCACAACCTTTCATAATCCCATTGCACACGTTTCCTTACAACACTGCACTTAGCTCTGCAATTTCTTAAGACACAGTATGCACAAAGCCCCATTTCCATTCGCCGATTCTACTCAGGTCCTTCTACTCTAGCTAATCGCCCCCTTCCTTAATCGCTTCAATGTCTTATTTATACTTTTATAATATGGCCTAATCATGGGTAAACCTTGGGCCAACATCCCATAACCCATTACATAAAACTTAAAACCACAAAAGCCTTACAAACAGGGTGTGAGATCCTTATCTCTCTTCTTCACCATGCTTTTGACCAGCCTCCTCCTCAAGTCCTAAAATGTCAAACACTCTACCAAGGTTCTCCAAACTTGTCATACAACGTGTCATATATGCTTCATACATGTCCTCATGCTTCCTTTGAGGAACTTTGTTCTTAACACATTTTTTCATACATCTCTTCATGATGTATACTGCAATTGCTACTACCTCAACCCAATAATCATTTGAAAACGCCATTACCAACAACATATCAAGCATTTCTACTTCCCATGATGAAGTCTCTATTCTTTCCTTCATAACATCTCCATTTTTTTGTGGTGTATACCACACAGTAAATTGCTTATGTATACCATGAATTTACAAAATTTCTAAAAACTTGACATGTATTGTCCTCCTCTATGAGTTATTAGAACCTTGATGTAATAAAAACTTTGCTTCCACAAGTGATTTGAATTGCTGAAAACAACCAAATGCGTTATATTTATGTTTTAAGAAATAAATCCATGTCTTTCTTGGAGTAAAATCATCTATGATCGTTAGAAATATGTATTGCCACCCATATATGGTAAGCTCTCAATCATTCTCACTGCATGTATGAATGTACATATTCCAGTGGATTTTTTTTGTTGTATGACTTGTCAATTGGGAATGATTCTCTATGCTTCTTTAAAAAAATACAGTTTCACATATCTTTTCTAGTTTTTTAATCAATGGAAAACCTTTTTACCATATCCTTTGTGTGTAAAAACTTCAAACCTCCAAAATTTTAAATGTCCAAATCTAAAATATCATATCCAGGAATCATCTTGCACTTCAAATTGGAATGCTTCATGCAACTCTACGCCATTGTCTTCTTCTTTCTCAGTAATGCACACATTAGTTTTTCCTTCCTTGGAACTGCACCCACTTTTTGTTTTAAATGTAGTGTGAGACTTTGCATCTTTTTCTTTATCGATAGCTTGAGTTGTATTTTTTTCTTTACTTTAATGTCAATGGGAACACTCTATTACTTGTCATCTGGATTCTTGTAACAAGTTGATTTCTTTGATATCTATCCATAATCACACAATGATTATCTCTTCCATGTAGATTCTAAATCCCTTTGTAACAACTATCATGTGCTCATCAAATTATGATTTTAGACCAGAAACATAATAAACATGAGGCATAAATTTTTGTTCCCCCTACTTAGTTAAAACGATAATACTTCCTTTGCCTAAGACAAGGACTTCTCGAGTATCTATTCCAAGTGTAACTTTATTTTAGAGTGACTTATCCAAAGTAGAAAACAATTATATGTTTTGTCATGTAATTATCATCCATGCTTGAATCTAAATACTCATACAAATATATGAAATTTCTTGAGAAACATCAAAGATTCAACTGGTGAGACTATAGGCATTTCTATAACATGTGCCATAAACATAGGACTGGAGGGACTATTTTCATTGTTTCACTAATCTTGTCCTTTCTTATTTTGATTATACTTTCTCTTCTTGGCACTCACATGCATAATGTCCATACTTTTACAATAATGACATTGAATCTTTGACTTATCAAATTTATGATTACTTGACTCACTCTTATTTTGGTTTTGACCTCTTCCACAAGTATTTTCAAGATTGCTACTACGTCCACCTCTAATAGAACTCCTTCCTCTTCCTATAGAGTTAGCTCTCCACCTTCCTCTTCCATGACTTATAGATGATTGTGCAGAAAATGCATTCTCTAATGACATATTTGACGTATTCAATCTGTGTTTATGATTGATGAGGGAAGCTTGGTACTCATCATCTAGACTAAAATGACTCAGATCTTTGTTCTCCTCTAAGGTCACAACAATGGTATCAAATTTAAGAGGAAGACTCCTAAGTACCTTCTCAACAACTTTTCTTTTCTATGGTTTCACCATGAGACTTAATATGAGACTTAATATGATTTATCATGTCAATGACATGAGTATAAAATGAATTTACTGAATTTGAGTCTTTCATTGACAAAGTTTCAAAACATCTTCTAAGAATTTGAAGTTTTGAAGTCTTAACTTTGTCCATACCTTGATAAGAGGTTTGTAATATGTCTCAGGCCTCCTTGTATTGATTTTTTTGATGCAACTCTTGGAAGTATGATTTCATGCATGGCTTGATGTATTTAAAACATTGTATTTCCATCCTTCTTCCTTCTTTATCATGTCTTGAAGGCATCCTTTGCATTGTGTGAGGGCATTGTACACTGCTTGATATACTCATTCCACATAGCCATTCTTGACTATATCCCATAAATCTTGACCTCAAAATAGTTCCTTCCATGGTCAAGGACCATAACTCATAATTATTTCCTATAAATGTAGGAGGTTGTAGATTAAAAGTAGAGGCTATGATTTCTCCTTTCAACATAGCTAGTACTCTTATAAACCCATTTTGATAGAACCTTCTCTGATACCTACTCTCATATACTAGATCTTTCGATCTACAGCATGCATAAACTCTGCACAACAATGTTACAAATATTGCGTGCCACTCAAACTTTGTGGATGAACTCCAAGGACTACCACACAATTTTTATTGCGCCAGATAAAACACCTCCTAAAGAAATCCATTTCTTTCTACTCCTAAGCACCTTTAACACATGAACTCATAAACACAACAACAACTCAAAAATACTCATAAATTTGTGAACACACAAAATATTTGGTACATGTTAAAACTTCATCACTAATGACTAAGGCTGCATTGCCAATATCATGTTGAGCTCGCTTCCAACAACTCAAATATTCCTACAACTTTTACAAAAAAACACAGAGTTTGTGCTCCCATGCTTCTTTGACTCCCCTCGAGTTGTTGCTCTTCCTATCAACTATTACCTTCCTCGGTTTGTGTGTGTCTCCACTAACTACATACTCTGACATATATAGATAAGACTTAGATTTCATGTAGAAGCTAACAGACTTAGCATTTAAGATACAAAATAATTTTTTCTCTAATTAAATGGACTCAAAAAATATTAAGATTTGCTTAGTAAATGTATGTGTAACCTAATGAACTGTAGTTGTAGAGGCGGAGACTAAAACTCATTGACTTGTAATTACTATTTCCAATAACAACAAAGGTATATAATTTCATATCTACATTCTAGACCTCGAAAGCCATGCCATGTAAACATATAGATGTAGACCTACAAAATATTGTAGTAGTTAACACAATACTAGCCAAACAATGGTCATGTGACCAAACAAAAGAACTCATTCCATGACGGTACGTTTGGAATATAAGTAAATATTCCTAACCAATAACTTAGCATAACACCAAAAGTACATAGTATCATATCTACATATTTGACATTCAAAGCCATGACATTTAAACTGAATATAGATAGAGGGAGTTGTATTTGAATTTTGGAAAAAGGGCTAATAAATGATAGTTGTTTAATTGTTCTATGCTTTGGCTTTTTTCTTCTAAATAGAGAGACATAAATCTGCACGAAATTACTATTTTATGTTGTTCAAAATCTATTTTTGAATGCAGAAATGAAATCAGCATGCTGAAAAACTCATGGAGCAATAATCACTCAAATCTATGGATCTAACAATTTCTCACCAGATTTGGGACAAATATCCTCAGAAAATATGGCCAGAAAAAAACTGAAACTTAGAACAACCCAAATTTAAAACATTTAGACTATTACAAAAATAATAATGAACAAAGAAATCCAGATATTAACATATTTAAACTAAGTTGTGTGTATTGGATGCAAACAAATTCCACATACCACATACATGTATATTTAATGCTCCGTCATAAACTGTGTTGTATGTATTGGATGCAAACAAATACCACATACATGTATATTGAATGCTCTGTCATAAATATAAATACAAATATAATGGGTGAGTTACGATTGCTATGTTTCAAGTATACAAAATATATTCTTTCTACACAGATTACTAAACGGCTTGTAACTATTATCAAGAATTAACACCATCAAATAAATACCTTATGAATTATGCTTCCTCTGCAACAATTATCATTTCACAATGACCACCAATTATCTTATGAACTAACAAACAACTGCCCTCTACCGATTTTCTAGACCACTAACCAACCAACATTTCACAACCAATATCATGAATTAAAACCATCCCACAACTAACCTCATGAATTATGCTTACTCAACAATAATGCATTCACATTGACCTTACTGTACCCAGGTTGATTAGATCCACGATGTCTATGACTCTGCAACTATACATCTGTGCTGCAAACGTAGATTTTTCTATAGTGGCTACACACATTGGGTGGCTTCTGTAAATCTGAAAATCCACCATTTATTTCTTGATGCCTAAAACTAACCTTATCCATTATGCTTCCTCTCCAGCAATCCATCCATGATCACCTACATCTTGTACTCATTGGATTGAAGATCCACCATCCTGCTATTATTATTCCTATTCATCTCGCTCATCTTTTGTTCTACAAATATTGGGAAGAGATACCACCATGCCGATGTTAATAAGATTGCACAAAACCGACCGTAGAAAACCAAACAGAGCAACATGATTATCATAATAGTTGCACCCACACTACCATCGTTAGCCATGGTGGGACTAGTCCTCTCGTAGAATCTGTCTGAATCCTGTGGTCTTGGAGTTCTGATGGGTCGATTTTCCATGGACACAACCCTTCTAAACTTTTTAGGTTTAGATTGATGATACTTGTCCTCAGGATCTATGGTTTTTTGTTCCTCATCCCTGGGAGAAGCTGAAGTTGAGAACTCGATTGGTTGAACATGATCTCTCAAAGGACTGCTTTGTGCACTCCCAGTAAGCCCCATTATTGAATTTCTTCTGTCGAGCTTATAGACGTCTCTCTGCTCCACAATTTCTTCAACGCCTCCTTCATTCTGACTAGTTTTAGGGTTTCTAGGGTTTCTAAATAGCGTTGTGAAGTATGAAACCCCACTCAAAATAAACTTATTTGTACACATCATACCACCTACCCTCATGACCAAAGCCATGGCCGCGGCCGCAGAAATTGTTGGCCTTCTCACCCACATTGCAATCAAACCTAGAAACCCAAAGGTCGTGATCTTGAGAAACCGAGACCACGACATGACCAGGCAATGGCTCCTCTTATGGAACCCAGAAATCGAAATTCTCTCAGACCGACCATTAATATCATTGCCTTCATAATTTCTCCTCAATTCCCCGTCCTCCTTGCCATTATTCTTCTCTGGAGGTCCCAGAATCAAAGCCACAATATCACCCCTGACACCGTTTTTCTTCCCAATTCCCTCTCTGGGTGTCGCCACAAGCGCAATCCATTCGTTCTTTGAATACATGAACCTCACCAGGGCCTCTGGTGCACCAATATTCTTTGCAATATATTCTCTTTTCGCGGAGAGCTCGGAAATGACACTCTCAAACTTATCAAGCCCTCCAGTGGAATAAGGATTTGATTTCTTTCCACGTTTCCACTGGGATCTGGGCCTCGGTGAGACAACAATTTCTTCTGCTTCGCCTTTCAGTACTATACTTTCGCAACGCATTAATTTCATCCCTAGGATATATACCCGAATATGGATTGATCCCACAACGAAAAACAAAAAAACTGGACTGAAAAATCGCCTAAACTCAACTGCTCCCAGCGTTAGTTGGCCTCTAAAATATTTCGCGGTCCACCATATTGTCGTCTCAAGCTGATTTCACTTCTTTGGAATGGCCTATTTATAAGTTGTCTGACACATCTATCACCAATAGTGATTGGGGTGGACAAGAATCAAAGTGGTACCTACAGAGGATTTCCAAGACTTACATAATAGAATTTGGGATCAGTTAATTATTGAAGAAATTAAACTGGAGAGAACAAACTTCTATTGAGAGAACTATTGGACAATCAGAAACAAGATCCAGTGACTTCAGCCCAAAGCCATAGGTCCTGTAAGATCGACTGTATTTATCGGAATCCCAAAGCGACACCTCCTTATGCTGATCCTTAGCTGCAAATACTCATCTGTAAATGTCAACATCATTTTGCAAAAAAATGTACATCCTCGAAAGTGAAGGTTCTATATCATTCGCTCCAATGTAACGTTTCGTAATCACAAATTCTTCGTTTTTGGTGTTTCTGTGATGCAAATTCTTGGTTTCTGGTATTTATGTGGAGCAAGTTGTTAAAATCTATGACTTTTGAACATCTTCGGAAAGGAGTTTAGGCCGCTAAAAACAAATTGACTTTTTTTTAAGAAATCTTGACAGAGAACACGATGGAAATATGAAGAAATAGAATTTATGTACAATTACGAATTTACAAGGTTCTGGTAGAGAGCGCATCGAAACCATGCATATTTTTACAAGGTGTAGAAATTATGTACAATTACGAAGTTACAAGGTTCTAGTAGAGAGTGCATCGAAACCATGCATATTTTTACAAGGTGTTGACATAGAGGACTTAGAATTAGACAAAAACCAACACATTTGAGACTCAGCTCACAATCTATTATTCAATGAAGACTGATTACATCATTATATAGGAAACGACTCTACTTAGTCGGTTACATCAAACCACATAAAACTAGAACCTACATTAAGTGAAGTATAGTTCAACTACGCTACTCACTCTTGCAACTGACCCTTACAAGTGACATTTACTCCATTATTTCCAAGTCTCCCCCTTAATAGAGAATGGATTGACTTCTACACCTAACATCTCTCTAAACAACTCAAACTTAATCTTTCCAAGAGGCTTTGTGAAAATATCAACAACATTTTCACAAGTATTACAATACATAAGAGCTATTTCATTTGACTGCAACTTTTCTCTAACAAAATGAAACTGAGTATCAACATGCTTTGTCCTTGCCTGAAAAATCAGATTATTCATGAGCTTAATTGAACTTTGATTATCACATTTGATCATCGTAGGTTCCTTTTTTTCTTCTCCAACATCTTGAAGAAGTCTTCTCAACCAAACAACTTCACAAGTTGTTGCACATAAGGCTTTATATTCTACTTCAGTAGATGACAAAGATACAATAAGCTATTTTTTATTTCTCCATGAAACAACCCCAGATCCAATGCCAAACACATATCCAGTGGTTGATCTTCGACCATCCGGATTCCCAGCCTAGTCAGAATCTGAGTAACCTGTCAACTCAACATCAGATGCATCAGTATATTGAATACCATAATCAAGTGTTCCTTTTAGATACGTGAGTGTTGTCTTTGCTACATTCCAATGGATTTCTAGAGGTTTCGCCATAAACTCACTTAACACACTCACAAAATATGCAATATTAGGTCTCGTTGTGGTGAGATAATGTTGGGTATGTGTTATATTCTTTGCACGAGTAGTAGTGTCT
>SNQJ01S0142118.1:9443-20184 GCA_010110895.2 Picea sitchensis
CTTATCTATAAGTCGTGCCTAATGAGGAAATGTCCAAAAAATCCATTCCTATTTGAATGTATCTACGCAAACAGCCGCGATATTTGAGCACCAGATGACGCTCAGAGTCTTTGATACCCAATTTGGTGCGCAGGGTATGGAAAATATTGAGGAAATCAAGTACTATCTAGTCCCTTTCTTGACGTAGGGTGGTTCATCTGTTGTATTGGTCCTCATAGCTTCCAACATGGTAGTATTTTTCTTTGATGGAATTCTGGAAGGAATCCCATGTAGGGGTGTTGTGGGGTATTTAGGGTTATAACAAGGGGGCACCACAAATATGGTTGATTCGTCTACGACCCTTTTCTTAGAGTAAGTGTCCCACTAGTCTTTAACATGAGGAACGACCTTGAGGAGTGCAAAAGTGATATTTTCCCTATCGAAAAAATTGTGGACCAAAAAATACCCTTTGAGCAGATTCAACCATTTATCTACATCTATTAGTCCTTCAAATAATGGAATATCAAAATTTACCTGTACCTTGAAGGGGGTTGCATGGTTGCTTGATGAAGATTCTTCTCATGTGGGAAGTTGTCGAAGGATCTGCGCAAAGTTTTCCATAATTTTGTTCCTTTGTCGCGTGAGGGATTCCTCAAACAACATTTTAATAGGATCTCCTGCTCCATCATCTTTCTTTTCATCCCCCATGGGTTTTTGTCGGGCTCAGCGTGAGAAATATTGCAATGGCTCGATTGGTTCAAGTCCTAACTTCTTGTACCCAGATCTTGTCAGGGACATGCATGCAGAAAAATAAATGAAGAGCAGACTGCTCTGATACCACTGATCCGGATTTAGGAGTGGCACGAAATGATCAAAATACTGAATACAATAAACACATAGATATGAATAATAAAACAAATATCCAATGAACAATATATTCTATTGAATAATGAAATAGGTTGAAACTGTGAAACTGCAGAACTGAAACACTTGCTCGAATGGTGGTAGCTATCTCTGAGAAGAGATGTGGCTGCTACGCGCATATGTCTGAGAAGAATGGATTACCATGAGGCTCTAGAGGCATTTTTTATATTACTCATGAATGCAAAAACCCTATACATCCAAAAAACCTAACCCTAGAAGGTGAAACGCCAAAATTCATGTGGGCCCCTATGGGTAAGTTGGTGTAAGTTGGTACCTCAACTTCCCATGGTTATAACTTTTACATACGACCTCTTTTTTAGGTGCGTGATAGCCCATTGGAAATGTATTTCAGAGAGCTACACATTCTGCCATCAAACATTGACTCCGTCTATAGTTTGACTGTGGCGAGCCAAAAAAACAACGTTTAGGACCCCAAAACGGCCCTGGAAGTACAACAAGATGTGTTGACATGAAAACATACAAAATAAGCCAGTTGGATTAGGCTAGATGCCCCCAGTATCCATCTGGAGGATGTGTGGGGCTTCAGACAGCCCCATAAGTGTAGAACCCACAATTACAAAGGAGTACAGAAGAACATGTTGAACAAAAATGAATAAGAGGAGCCAGTTGGAATAGGTGGGTGGCCACCAATATCCATCTGGATCACCAAGTATTGATCAATGTCCCAATAGAAATTTCCAAGAAACTTAACGTTGTGGGTGATGTCATAAGGTTATGGTTCCTTGATATTGATTCACATCGGTGTGATGGATGAAATTTACCCACCAGCAACAAATCGTTTCTACACTACTATGGTGTCTTCTTGGTCTTTCAACTATTGTGTGATAGAGTTCAACGTGTCCTATGTTTCCTTCAATCTATCTTCAATTCCATTAGTCAAGGATTCAGTGGTCATGTTTGTATTCTATTAAAACTCCCATACTGGGACATTAAATCCATGCAACAATCATCTCACCTCTACCTCCATTGTTTCAACCTTCTCACCATGTTTACACAACAAAGTCATCATTCACTCAAAAATATTTTCCAAGTTACTAAGTCGATCCTTCACTTTGGGAATTTTTGGGTCTTTATCTTCATCATTGCCTTCCACATGTGAGCCTACCATGGTTGTCCACCCAAGTACCTAACTACTTCACAGATCAATGACCCAAGTCTCTTCTTGTCTAGTGAAACACCCAATTCCACTTCAACGAACCCAAAACTCTTCCCCTAAAATTCACAACCAACTTCAACCAACTTTGTCTTCAATATGCTATGATACCACTTGTCACGATGCCTCAGTCTACCCAGACTTTTTCGCTCAACTTGGAGTTCCCAAGTCATCCAACTCCTATGGTCATGTGACATTGTGGTGTTTTGGACTCGATGGCTAGACCAACCAAAGCTTACTTCACGCAAACTACACCTCTTCACTCAAGGCACTCCCATAACCAACCTTGAGCTACAATGAGTCAAATCGCACACTTCAACTCTATACATTACACAATCAAGGTGCATTCCTAGAGGTGGAAAACATATTCTCTTAAACAATTATGCAACTTAACACTTAACACAAGTATACAAGAGAAACGTCCAAGATGTCACATTAGCACAATTATATGTTTGGGAAACACCAAGACGTGCCCAATACCCATATAATGATAGTGAACAAGATGTTACAAGTTATAATGCATTCACAAGAGGGAAGGCATAGCTTATTACAATGTTACAAAGAACCCTAGCCAAGTTGTCTTCCTAACTCACCTCTCTTCTTCGCACAATCAACCCCTTGTCACAACCGTAGGTCTATCTCACTTGGATGCTTCCTCAACTCAATCAACATATTTTTCCTTGTTTCCTTCACTAGATCTTGTGTCTCATGTGATTTATTTTGCTTGCACTCTCTTATGTGATGATATTTGGCTCATCCAATTGTCTCCAATATATAGGCACCTACTCCTTCCTTCTGAAAAGTCATGCTTCTTGGAAACAAAAGGAGCCAAGTCATCATTATGTCAATCATTTCTCCAAAGTTGCAATGATTCCACCACTTTCCCAATCATTTGGGTCATCTGTGCACCCCAACTCATCCATGTACAAGTCAGCACCGTCCACTTCCTCAATCTTAGCCAACCAACTAAGATAGTTTTTTACGTGTGTTATTCCCAAGGAAGGCGTACCCAAGATGTATACCTAGTGAGTCCACCCAATGAACATGATCCATGACGACATGCACCCTAAGGCACCTTGTCTCTCATCGTAACCTCCAAGTGTGGAGTTCTTGTACGACTATATCTTGGTCCAGAACTCCTCAATTCATCTATCCAAGTTCACACCCTTCATGGTCCATCCAACTTTGTCTCTTCCACAGCTCATCTCATCCAACCGCAAGAGTGTATGTCCGTTCAGTAACCTCAATATACATGTCTTTCCTTCCTACGAAGGCATCCATGTCAGTCAAGTGGAAGCTCCTCACACCCTCTTAGCCGAAGGCTTTACGGGAACCATTTCAGATCCCATGAATGGGATCTATCTCAAAATAATTTACTCTTCACCAATTGTATAGTGTACATTATGGTTTCATCTACCGTTTCTTAGTTTGGTGTGTTTCCCTTTGGTTTCTATTGTGTCTTCATTTTTCACTCCATTGATTTTAGAGCCTCCAATAAGACTTCAAAACCTAGTTTAGTGCTTCCATCCCAAGCTATTTTCCTTTAGTGAGGCATGCTAAGGGGCCTCTTAATCCTATGTTATAAAAATTGCATCATACTTGTAATATGGCTTTAGACTAAGCATAAAGTGATTATGCAAAATTAAAACAATGTGTCATGAATATTTATTCAAATCTTTAGGTAGAGGTGGATATAACCACCCTAACCATTCACATATTGTATCAATACTTATGAAGGATTAATGCAAAGTAGTAAATTAACTTTCCCACATCATATTATTGAGTTGATTTTTGAGCTTTGCATGTTGTAATTTATTTCTTGGTTTGTAAATGTTGGTTTCATAAAGTTTGCATCATTGATGATATGAAAGTGGCCCTAAGTGGATGAAACATGGATGCAAACTTATCTTGGGTGGGTGACAATAGCACAACAAAACTTGCACTCATCGAAATCCAGAAAAACTAAAAAATATAAGAGATATTACAAGAGGTAATTTATGCAAGAGTATTAATTAAAGATTGTGCTCAATTATCTTTCTAATATAAGACCATGTCGAGAATTCTTGGAAAAATGTTATGGAAAATTACCTATGGAATTTTCCAATACACATTGAATCCAAGAGGGGATTTTCCATTGCAAAGATTGCAACTTATTACTTAGATTTTCGATGGTGCTCCAAGATTGTGTACAAGTATGGTGCTCATGAATGTTTAAAGTGATGATGCAATTGTTGGTGGAATGATTGTGGAGCTCAGTGTAATTTTTTGATACGACATATTCAAAATTTGTTTGCTTTATGAGAATTAGATTGGTTGAATAACCAACCTGCTCATGCATGAAATTATTATTTATGTTTGACATAAGTGTGTTTCCATCTTATTGGTACAGATTGTGTTGATATTAATTTTATTTGGTAACAATGCCCTTTCATTGAATGTTGCAACAAGAAATTAGACATTGCTATAATGATAATTGTAACATTAATTATGTGTTTGTGACCATCAAGCATTAGTATCGATTGTATGCTTTCAGACGTCATCAAATTGGACTCGGGTTCAAGTTGAGATGATACGGCTTGTCTTAAAGAAATGTCGACATGTAGAAACTTGAATTGGGGTAGTGCATCATGAGCCTTGTCAGGAAGAAAAAGAACCTTTCCATTGAAGGACGTGACATCTAGTTATAGTGTGGGTGTTGTGCTTATGATAATTGCATCACTTGTATGTGCTAAAGTAAGGAAAATCAACTAAGTTAATGTCATTTATTATATGTGAAACTTTCTCAGGAGGGCAGGCCATGCATACCTCATGTCACTTGAATGGAGTTATATCAGGGTGAATATGAGTATAGAAATTAGGTCAGAGTAGAGGCTTGAGGCTTGGCTTGTGTCACCTACTATAGAGGGTTTGGTTTCCTTAAAGAGACTCTAAGTTCTAAGAATTCTCTAAGGATTTTTTTATTTCAAGTTGTTGTATGTAGGGCATGAGTTTTCCATATGTCCTACACGGGGTGATAGGTCGAACATTTTCTTGGGTAGGATAAGAAGGTAAAGTTTCATGATAATATTAACCTAGAGAAAGGATTTGAGTCATGTCGGGAGGAATTCATGAAATTCTTCCATGGCTAACCTAGTTCATGTAGAAAGGGGGACGAAGGCTACCTCTGTTGACGATAGGTAGAAATTATTATATGATTCATTGGGTAACTACCAAGAGGAATATTCAAAATGCTCATTTGATTAAGATGAGACAAGTTAGACATGTTTATAGGATACAATTGGTTAGCACCAATATGCAAGGAACAAGAGTAAATAGAGCTAAAGGAAGCATAAGAGTACTCCATAGTTTAAGGGAGAAGAGAAAAGAGAAAATTCACTTAAGTGAGGGAAAGGTTGATGAGAACTCCCCATTGGATTCACCAAAATATAAATCAGTGGCTACACTGGAGTAAAATAAGAAATAATAAGATGAGGAAGTCCCACAATTGATAACGGGTAGGGTTGATGGGAACTCCCCGAAGTTGTCACCAAAATATAGTGTGAAGGTTAGTGTTAGGAACCACACTACTACAAGGAGGAAGTAGATATTGGAGTCACCACTTGGTTGTAGGGAAAAATCGAGAAACCTTGGAATGGTAATATAGGGAGAAAAGAGAAGGAGATAATGCCACTAGATTAATTATGGTTTTGGGGTTGATTATGTTATCTAGAGCTATATATTTATTAGGGTAGTTCAGTTAGGGTTCAACATAAAATAGGAAACAATGACAAATTAAAAAAAGACAACAAACTAACCAAGGTTATTTTACCGGTCTCCTTTGATAAGTTAATTATCCTAATTGTTGAAGATGAAAAAAATATAAAAAGGAAGGAACTCACTTGAAAAAAATGGTGTTGTAGGTGTTGAAGCTACTTGGATTGAAGATTATTAATTTGGTAGGCCTCCAAGAGAGTGATACTCCACCCAAATGAACCTACACACATGTCTACACCTTCCAACAAAATAGGCTCTTTATCTCAATCTCCAAAACAATGCAACATAACACCCTAGATCTACAACATATATAAATAATGAAACAATAAAGTGTTGTATGGTGATTGAAATTTCCCTTGGAAATGTGATAACTCTTTTACCCTAGTTGTGATGGAATCTCCCTTGAGGAATAAGGATTGAATTGTCCAAGTTATGATAGGGGTCAAAGACAATGGAGATGCCCCAGGACAAGACAATGGAGATGCCCCAGGACAAGACAATGTACCTTCAAGGAAGAAACCAAACAAGATGTAATAAATGCCTCTAGAGGTATTGGATATGATAGGAATTAGCAACCCAAGAGTGTAGAGAAGGAGTATAAGCACTAGATCAAGGTTTAGCCTTAGTTTATAGGTGCTCATGCAAGATGTGTTTTAAAAGAGATAAGATTTGAAGAGACTTTACTAAGAGGAGGGAAGTGATATAAATAAACAAGGAAATGACCTCAATGCATAAGTGAATGTTGACCTAGCCATTAATCAATGGCCTTGTATATGGAGGAAGTGTATCATGATTTTTAACCAAGAATAACAACTTCCAAGACTTGTACCATGAGTATTTCCCTCAAACATCACAATTTATTTTAAAGATTGTGACACACAAACATGACATGATCCAGAAAGTATAACATTCAATTGGCACAAAGGAATCGAGGAGGTTGAGGAAATTGTGACCTAGTGGAACCCCAATTAAGCATTTCGAAATGGATTTGGACCATTGAGGATAGGAAACAAAGAATCCTAACCAACTATGAGCTAGCTCAGGGGCTTGAAGCCTAAGGTAGATCCCAAATAATGGGTAAGTTCCCAAACAAGCACCTAAAGGGTCTACCAAATTCAGACTAATGACTGAAGACCAAAGATAAGAGGGGGGGCAATGGGGAACCCTACCTACTTAAATACTATATATCCCAAAAAGTTTGTGCATTTAGACTAAGGAAAGGTGACTCAAGGGAGATTGATCCAGCGTAGAAAAGTCTTCATATGAAAAATGAGATTTAACCAAGTCATGATTAGGAAAGTCACATATGGAAATAAAAAATAAGTAGATCACACCAGAATACCTCTAAGTGGCCAGGTGTATATGAGTACTTGAGTGCAAAACCAATACACTACAAGGAATACCAAAATTATCATGGACTCTAATCCAATGCAATACATGTTGAGTCAACACCTAGTAGGTTCATGGAAAATTTCCTATTATATTATTGCTTTGCAAGAGTTCAACCTTGAATTCACTAACCCTAGGTCCAAAAGGCCCTTTCCTTAGTTGAATTAATTTTGGAGCTACCCTTGGATTTTATGGAACATACTTTCAATGATTTTCTTTATGTTTATAATTTATTCTTCATGTCCACCAATAACCCCAATATAGGGATATCTTATTTTACATCCAGACTCAAAAAATTGTTCTCACCTCTCTTGTGATGATGATCATCAAATTCTCCAATAGGCTCCTCACCACTTAATTATAATGATACCATCCATCATCGCTAAATAGATTCCATCTTGCATTGATGCTTGAATCTTGAAGAGGTCGAGATACTTCTAAATCACTATCATAATGGCGCTTCTGGAGATCATTTATCCGGATGGCTACAACACACACACAAAAAAAAACTAAGCATGACATTGTTGCCCGTTATTCCACAAATGTGTCAATAGTTTCAAGCAATGTGAAGGTTACCAAATATTTTACCCAAATACATGTGCACCTCCTTCTTATTTACCTCTATTCATCTCCATTGGTCCATATGCCAAGTGGTGAATTGAATCCATGGAGTGTCATCCACCATATATTAATGGACATAACCACCTTGGAATGGTAGTAGGCAATTTTACCAAATCCACTAAGTCTATGCCAACTTTCATGAACTATGGTTGGACAACAACACTCTTTTATCTCAACCACATTTTTGATAGGTTAGATGTACCTCAAGAAATAGTCTCAAATCATAGAAAACATTTTCAAACAATATGTTTACACTATAGGATCCAAGTTAGCATTTAAAAATGAATTTTCTACCCCCTATTATCCACAATTAAACATTCAATTTGAAGTTATTAAAAAAAAAATGAAGACTATGCTTAAACACAAGTCTAATTAGCACATTGTGTTGCTCCTAGATCTATGGGCATGCAAAACTCCATCAAAACCATAACCAAATTTATGCCTCTTCATTTGACTTATGGTACTAAAGTAGTTTCTCCAATCAAATGCAAGATCCTTTCACTTTGGCTTGTTTTTTAATTTCTCCCCAATTCATCCCCATAGGAAAAATGTCTTTTCCAACTCGAATGCTTAGGTGAGGAACTTCACAATGCCTTGAAATCTATGGAATTTCAAAAAATTCATGTCAAGTCCCTTCATGATTGTCACATCAAACTTCTCTACTTCAACGAGGTTGACCTTATCTTTTCTTATGATCGGGAAAAAGAGAAACTCAAACAAGGGAAATCCAAACCTTTATTACATGGTCCTTATCTTATTAAAAGTTGTTTACAAAAGAGATAGTATGATTTAGCTAACCACAAAGGGGAACCCTTCTAAATACTATGAATGGGATCTATCTCAAAATATTTTACACTTAGACAAACACATCTTCATCAATTATATAGTGTACATTATGATTGGTTTTATTTTTTCCTTTAGTTTGGTGTGTTTTCTTTTGTTTCCATCTAATTCATGTATTTTGTTCTTGTTTTCCAAATGGTGGCCTCTACTCCCTTCCATATAGGATTTTTCAATAGGGTCAGTTATTGGGGAAGGAATCTAACATCTCCTACGTGGGTCATGTACCCACCTTCCCATGAGTTTATTCACTCTAGTGGTGTTTGCATCTATCCAACAACCAATAACAATGAAGAATATGATGCAATAATCAAATTATTAGCTAATGATGTGACCTTTCACATTCATTATTTTAATGTTCACCTTGATTCTCAATTCATGGTTGTGTAATAGAAAAATGTTTACACTATGTGTAATCCCCATCTCCTCAAGATGCATTTTTTTTCATTAGAAATAAATTCCTAGAAAACTTCTAGGCAAATTCCCCCATTTCAAGGATGGTACCTAGTGTAAAGTGGGCGGGGTAGACATAGTGAACCTAACCCTATGGGAATTGAATAGTGGACCACTACAAAACACCCGATTATCAGCAATGATCTAGCAATAGTGGCACCAATCGATTCAGCGAACCCTTGGGGATTCCTCAAGAGGTATTTACAAGTACAACTTCGTTTTAGACACTTTGAATTAATCACATTCATATATGTCCCCAAGACTCAAAATTCATTTGTTGACCACCTAGAAAATTATATTTTATATTGGTATTTACCTCATTTCATAATGGCATACAATTATAAATAGTTTTTTAATCCACAAAGATAAAAACATTGAAAATTTCTAAAAGCCAAAGAACACCTTTACTTCTATCCATTCACATGGAACTGCTCAAGTTGAGCTACTTTAGTGGAATATCCCACATGCCACATAAGACTGATTAGGATGAACCCTCTAACACTAATAGGTATGGAATTTCTAGCTTTCAGTTACTTAGTTTGAAGCCTTACAAAATTTCCATTTCATCCAAATTTCTTGACTACATTTTATGCAATGGGTTCAATTTCATGTGTGCAAGTCATCATTTATGACAAATCTTTCACACTAAGGAAGTATCACCTTGTTCAGGTATGCAATTTCTAATTTTCACTTGTTTACTTTGAAGCTTTACAAAATTTACATTTCATACAAATTTATCCGCCACATTTTATGCAGTGGGTTCAATTTCAAGTATGCGAGCCATCATTTTTTAMAGATCTTTCACACTAAGAAAGTACCACCCTATTCCTTGACCTCTTTGAGGTATAAATTTGGAACTAGCATATAGGTTTAGGTTTTCCCTCTGCACCATTCCATTTAAGCCTTTCTCAGAACCCTTATTTACCATAGGGTCCATCTCTTCGAACGATGTTTCCTTAACCAAAGTCATGTATATACTTTTCACTGCTTCAACATTAGATCCTTCCAACAATGGGTCAACTTAGTTTAGTGCTCTCTTCCTTTCAACATTTATCCTAAGCTATTCCATTAGTGATTCATGTTAAAGGGCCTCTTAAACATATGTTATAAAAATTTCATCGTACTTGTATAAGAATTTAAACTAAACATAAGCCGATTATATAAATGTAAAATAGTGTGTCTTGAGTACTTGTGAATTGTTAGGTTGAGAAGGAATTAACAACCCTAACAGTTTCCATTTTGTATGAGTACTTATAAAGGATTAATGCAAAGTGGTTGGTTGACCTAACCATTCCCATCTTGTATGAATACTTATGAAGGATTAATGCAAAGAGGTTGGTTGACCTAACCATTTGCATCTTATATGAATACTTATGAAGGATTAATTCAAAGCGGTTGGTTGACCTTCCCGCATTATATTATTCAGTTGATTGTTGATCTTTGCATGATGTAGTTGTTTTCTTGGTTACATGTTATGGCATCATTGATGCTATGAGAGTGATCCAAGGTGGACTAAACTGATCATGAGTGGAAGAAACTTGGATGCAAAATTCTATTGGGTGGATGATAACAATACAACAAAACCTACACACACCAAAAACAAGAAAA
>SNQJ01S0142119.1:0-16855 GCA_010110895.2 Picea sitchensis
GCAAAATTAAAATAAACAAAAACAAAACAAAAACAAAGATATAAAAAACAAAAAAATAAAAATTAAAAATGAAACTATCCTAAGTCTACAACACTCACGCATGCATGTCCGTACAACTCAGACCCCCCCCTCACGTCACATCAACACCTTGGGTCCGAGTTGGTGGTATTGGGAGGGATAGGTGTCACCTCAGGGTGAACTCGGATCCCCCTCCCAATACCACTTACCACCTCAGGGGGTCTGAGTAAACCCCTCTGCCCTCCAAAACCGTCCTCCCGAAAAACTCAAAACCGCTCTTTTTCTCCAGTTTGACCAGTAGTCTTACGAGGTGGATTTCGGGCAAATGGAAACGAATTTTCAAAAACCGAGAGAGTTTTTTGTTCAGAATGGGCTGAAGAACAAAAAAAACTTCTAGATTTTGCACAGGTGCCACCATTTGGGAGAAGCAAAGTCATATTTCGACCTCATTTTTTCAGTTTTTTGTTTTTCCTGTTTCAGTCATGATTTTGCGGGAGCGGTTTCGGCAAGCTGGAGATTAATTTAGAAAAACTGAAATAGATTTTGTCCAAAACATGCTTGTATACAATAACCTCTTTCATTTTATGCACAGGTTTCACCATTGAGGAGAAAAATATGTCTGAGTTGACCCCTTTTTCAGCAGTTCGACCTGTCTTTCATGGCGGACAGTTCAAAGATTTTCAGGGATTTTATTTCTATTTTTGGCCAAGGTGGTTGAATTCGACCTCCTGAGCCTGGGAGAGTCTGTTATATATATTTTAACAAGTCAAATGTACAAGGTGGATTTTGTTAAGAGGAGGAAGTCCCATCTTGTAAATGTTCTCACCGAGTTTCAAGTGACTGTTTGCAAAGTAATACAAGACCAACTATTCAGGATTCATGTGGTGTATGAAATGGTGAAGTGTTCTCCTGTTTTTTATGTGTTTTTTCGTTGTTTATCTTTCTTTGTATTTCTGAGATTCTAATTGTAAAGAAACAGGTGATGAATATGATTTTTTATTTACAACACCCTATTATGGTTGTGTTTACAATCTATATGCTTTCCACTAAGGACAGATTGAGGAATTCTTATTTTCTCCTCACTCTCTACCTAGCCTTACATTCTCTTCTATTTCATAATATTTCAAAATTCTGATATCCATAGTAGTACATCTAGCTTTCCCTATTTCACTCATGCTTGATACTTTTGCAAATTAATCACCCAAGCATTTTGAATCCATTTCCCATGGCCTGTTCCCTTGCTTTCCTCACCAAACCAATTCAAAAATTCAAACTCTGAACCCATTATCTAGCCTACTATCTATTAAAACAAAGCTAAATCATACAAAGAGATCCCTCTCTGAGTTTAGGGGGGCTAGATCCTAAACTTCAAAGCGGTTTTGTGGTTACCCCTGCCGATTTCCTCCTCAGCCTGGGAAATTATAGGGTGATAACACGAGGGTACTGAAAAGGTTCTATTTTTTAATCAAGGATATTCTCTTCAATGTCAATACTGGACTCTTTAGACTCCGCCAATGATGTTGTATTTTTATCTTTGATAATGTATTAGAACTTCCCTTCAAAAGCATTCATGTAAAGGAGATGTACTAATAATAATGTAGGATGATAATCTCTTGGAATTTGATTGTACAACCTATCAAATATGGAAATGAATTCCTTTACTGTTTCATTCTCCTTTTTCTTTATTTGATTGAACTGAGTCCCAAGTGTCCCACCATATACCTTTCTTGACCATCTGCTCTTGAATAAGTTGGAAAAGGAATCATAAGACGTGATATGATTATCAGGGAGTCCTTTGAACCAATCAAGGGCTTCTTCAGACAATGATGAAGAAAATAGCCTCATGGCCACATCTTCATGATCAATACCTGCATTGTCAATGTCCCGACCCATGCCATAAATGTGGTCTTCAACAGTTATCACATTGTTTCCTCGAAACTTTGGCAACCACTTGTTGACTTCTGTTGGAATTTTTTTAGGGTAACCTTGGATGTTGGGCATGTTATGGGGTTTGTAGAGGTCCCTTTCTCAAGGGAGAGCCATTGGAGCAAGAGGAAGGGATTTATGGAAAAGAGTTTTAGCAACGGGAGAATTGAGAGGAGGCCTTCTTTGGTAAACATTAGAAGGCTTGAACCTCCCAGGGGTAAAATTTTGGGGAAAGAAGGATTCTGGAAAGGTGGAGTCGTCAGATGAGTTTCAATATGAGATCATCAAGGAAAAGGGAAAAGGGAACTTCCCTTAGGTGGAGTTGCCAGGAAAGCTAAGGGAAATGATTTGGGATAGCTTACCAAAGTGTCGTTAGGGCACGAAGAGGATTCAAAATCCTCCCTAGCAACGGTGCTAAAATGTTATAGCGCAATTTGTAGGTTAGGAAAATCTCGACCCAACCACAAAGAAAGAGCTACAAATTGGGAATCCTACACCCAATGTCACCTCGATGTAGGTAGAGAATGGTACGATGGATCATTAAGGGAGTTCCTAGTAGAAAAATCATTCCTAAAGAAAAGAACTTACTAGGGTACAATGTCAACCACCAAGGTGAAGTAGGGAAAAAGGCATAATGTCCAATCATATATCATAAAATATAGAGCAATCTAAGATACAACATACTCAATTGGCTTAAATATTGAAATTATTCTCACCATAATATTGACTTGTACCTCATGGAGCAAGGCCCACTTCCTTCTGGAAGCTAGTTGATGTGGTGGATTCAATCTAGAAATCTATGGCCATCTGTGGTGGTGAGAGGGTTTTCGATCTGTGCAAAACGATATTGTTGTTCATGTAGTCTCTTGGCAATCCATATCTGCAACTTGAGGGTCTCGAGACATAATCTCCTTAGTTATCCACAAAATGGGGATAACAGACATAATTTGATACAAGTAAACCCCATTTTGTTTCCCATTATAGAAAATGAAGTCATAAAACTTATGGATGCAAAGATCATAATTCCTTTGCGATATTTTGAATGGGTAGCTAATTTTTTTCCCGTGAGAAATAAAAATGGAGAGATCAGACTTTCTGTTGACTTTATAAATATGAGTAAGTTTTCTTTGAAAGACAATTACTCTTTACCTAACATAGATCATATACTACAAAAGGTAGTTGGGTCTCTAGAATACCTATGATGGATGGCTTCTCTGGTTATAATCAAGTAGCTATGCACTTGGATGACATAGATAAGATTTCTTTTACCACTCCTTGGGGAACATTTATGTATGACGAGATGCCATTAATGGATATAGGTTTTATTGAAGAAACGGATTAGTTCATTGTAATATATCTTGATGACATGACAATATTTTCAAAAATCAATATCATATTAAACATTTGAGACTCTAAATGTAGAAGTTTGTCTTATCTTTAAATCAAAATAATTCTTTTTTTTCCATGGAGGGAAAATTGCTAGGCCATATAGTATCTAAGGATGGGGTTAGGATTGATCCTGAAAGAGTGGAGGCCATTAGAACAATTAATATACCAATAAATAAGAAATAAGTGCAGTATTTTCTAGTTAAGATAAATTTCCTTCGAATATTTATACCCAAATTTGTTGAAATAATGAAAAACATTATTGATATGCTGAGAAAAGATGGTGAAATAAAGTGGAATATTGAGTCTAAAGGTTCCTTTGAAGAAATTAAAATTGATCTAGGAGAATCCCCATTCTTAGTTATCCTAGATTATGATAATCCCTTTATAATATTCTCTTTTTCCTCAGAGAACACCGTAGAATTTGTCTTATTACAAAATAATGATGATGGTCATGAGAAACCTATTGTGTTTTTTATCAAGGGATTGACAGATGTTGAATTGAAATATAGTATCATGGAGAAACATGAATATGCTTTGTTTAAATCCTTAAAGGCTTTCATGGATTATATTATGCATTCTTATATCATAGCCTATGTCCCAATTGTTGCTATTAAATATATTCTTTTTCATCCTGACAATGAGGGGAGAAGAGGTAATTGGATAGCTAAGCTACAGGAATATGATCTGTAAATTAATCCTACAAAATTGGTAAGTGTCCAATTGCAAGGTACTTAGAATGAATATGATATCTCAAGCATTGACGACAAATAAGCCACAACTTAGAGATATGAAACATCCTTTGCTCCATGTAGACCCCAAATTCTCTCAATATTCCTTGTACAAAGATATAGTCTTTAACTTACAAAATTTGCAATGCTCAACAAACTGGGATAAGGCTAAGTCTAGATCTATCAAATTGAAGGTTGTTAAATACTATAGTATTGAAGAGAAATTATTTTGGAAAGCTCCTGGTGGAATTTTATTGAATTTCATTACAGAGGAACATACAAAAGACATCATTAATGAGTTCCATAGTGGAGTTCATGGAGGGAATCATTCTTGGAGAGATACAACTTACAAAATATTCAGGGCTAGTTATTATTTGCCCTCTCTGTTTTATGATACCAAAGCACTAGTTAGGGCATGCCCTAAATGCCATATATTTGTAGGAAAAAAATATCCATCAACGCCTCTCCTTTTCAACTGGTGTATGGGACAATTGTTGTTTTTCCTATTGATCCAGGTCTTCCATTGATGAAATCACTACAAGATGAAGAAGAAGAACCAAATAATTTACAGAGAAGAATCCACCAACTCATATAAGTTCAACAAAAGAGGGAATTTCTATTGGTTAAATCATGAGAACATCAAGAAAGGATGAAGACGATTTTTGAAAAGAGATCTAAAGACAAAATTTTGTTGTTGGATATCTGGTCTTAAAATTGGATTTAAGAAGAGAGGCCAAAGGAAGTCATGGTAAATTTGGTAACTCGTGAATGGGACCTTTTCAAATAACTAAAGTCCAGGACATCAACACTTATGAGCTATCATATCTTGAAGGTGATGTATTGGGAGATCCTATCAATGGAATATTTCTCAAGAATTTTCTACAATGTTGAGCTCTAAGTCTATCCTACTTGTACAATATTAGTTTAGTTTCCTTTCTTTTAATTTCAAACTCCACAGCCCAATGGATAAGGAAACTAGTCCATTTTTCTCAACACATTGTAGGGATCTGTTGTCCCATTGGAGCCAATGTTAGTACAAGGTTAAAACTTTTATGGGCACTAGGTAATTAGGGATAGTTACAACCTTGGTTCTTGTTTTCTCAAGAGAAAATTCCACTTGGGACCTGCGAAATGGAAAATGTTTACCTTAACAATGATTAATTTGAGGAAAGAGGCCTTTTAATGAAGAAAGATGAATTAATTCTATAAAAATGTGCTTGTTTCCATGCACAAGGGGATTAAAATACATGTAAACAATGTCTCTCACAAATACATAGCTTACACCAATGAATGAGGGTTATGACCAGGGGGATAAAAATCCATATTTCAATCTTCTCCACCAAAAGGAATGAAATCAACACTCCAAAGAATAACACATAACTTCTCCTAAGATCTATGATGGACAATGCATATCGCATCCACAACATAATCGTCCTTTAACGAGACTTGGGCATGCGAGAATGGTTTTGAGGTTCAATACGTGGCATGTTTATATTAGTTTTGCATCACTTTTGGCTATGGGGAAACCACTCTCCTGGGCATGTGAAACTATCAATGGTATCTTGGGAACCACTTTGTTGTGTGTTTGTTACACATCAAAATTACTCATTAGGATGATGGCCTAATGTCATCGTTGTTAGTGTCGCATTTTTGGTTGCAAGTGTCGAAAACATCATACTGTCATATTTCCTATGTCGTGTCTCTAACGACATCATAAGGACACTTAAGACACCTTCAAAGATTGATTTTAGGAAGAAAAATCAATTGATGAAAATTACAAAGCATTTGCCATGAAGAAAACCACTCAAAAATGATTTTTTGAAGGTAGTGCTCCCCTACCCACAGATAGGGAGCGTCGATGCTCCCTAGCCTTCTTTGGGGGAGAGTTGAAACGCTATGTGCACCCTTTTGGGGGAGCGCTACCCTTTCTGAGCGAATTTTGGCTTGTTGAGATAAATCAAGGAAGAATCCCCTCAATCTCTGAAGTTGGTTGGATTCGAATTTGAGGTCAAAGCATGATCTTAGGGAAGATCCACAACTGAAGGAGAGGAATCCTCAACTTAACCCAAAAATCTCTCAAGTGGTTGGGCCTCTCAAATATTATATAAGGAGGCCTTCTCATGGTGAAAAGGAGAGAGATGAGTTTAGAGATACCAAACTTATGATCTCATGAGTGAGGATAATAATCAGTGAAAGTATTGACATTCTAATCGTGGAGCTTTTGAGCAAGGGTCTGGAAAAAGAGAGCTTGGTGAAGCTGTTGCACCTACATTCATGGTTGTAAGCATCTCACTTTGTTTTCATTAATATAAATCTATGCTTGACATGTTTCCTTTAAATTTTGTGTATGTTTCATGAACTTATTTCTTTTATAAGATCCATTATGAAGCTAATCATTGGTAGAGTAGGAAGTATGTCTCATTGTTGTTGCTCATTGTATTTCAGGACCTTCTGAAGAACTTGGAGATCAAGATCAACCTGGATCGAGAAAGGACAAACGTCGGAGAAAGGTATTTACTCTTCTTCCTTCTTCTTCTTTGAATAGTTTAGCTTCATGCAAATGAATGTCAGTGTCCACATTAGCACCTTTTTGTCTTGGTTATAGGGTTCTAGTATCTAAGAGAGAATCCACTTGTCCACAGGGGGATTTCTCTGCAACAGAAATTGGCGACTCCACTAGGGACGAAGATTTGATTTTTTGTTTCCTTTCCTAGGTCTTGTCTTGGCTTTTTCTCATTCTTTGACCTTCTCCATACTATCTCTTTGATTCTTAGATCTGATTGATTGGCTATTGATCTCATCATTTTCAATTTGATTGACTGATTTTGCTTGATTTTTTGAGTTTCTGGGCATTTTTCTGAATTTTTAGAGGCTAGTGCTCCCCTGCCCTTGTTACCAGAGTGTTGGCACTCCCTGCTGGTCTTACACAAAGTGTTGTAATGCTCTGGTGCCCCTTACACCAGAGTGCTACCCTTTTTTTGTGAAAAATATTTCAGGGTTTCATTCTCTAAGGTTCATTTCTTGCTTTAGGCACTTGCTCAGAGTCTCATAGTCTTAGTACATCTTTTTCTTGGCCTTCAACACTTTGTTTTCTAAGAATTCATCATATTTTGTTTGGATTTTTTGACATTTGTCCTTACTTTGCAATAACTCTTTGTCCTTGATGATTTAGAGTCAATTTGTCATTTTCTTCTCATTTATCTAATTGAGTGAAAACTTTGTAAGGAGATTCAAAGGTCTTTTGTACCTTTCCTTCTGATCTTTGAGGTCACCTTGTCCAAACCCTTTTTCCTTCTTTTTAAGTTTTTGGTATTCTTCTTGCAAGTTTGGTTATCTTTGTTTTTTTTGTTTCAAATCACGACGAGAGTGTGTTTTATTTGTGTGAAATTTGCTTCTGATTGTATGAATCTCATTTGATCTTAAAGTCTGATTGACATGGGAATCTTTACATTAGAATAAAACAAAGAAGATAGATGCATTTTTTCTTTTGGGTAGTGAAACTAGCTTGCATTTGAAGTAGCGGAATAACATGGTTTTTGGCATTTTGGGACATTGTGCATCTGGAATGATGAATGTTTTCTGCTTCTCGTAACATAGTTTTAATCGAAATGAAAATATTGCATCTTCATCTCTTTGCATAAATTTCGAGTCGGTCAAAACACCATATTGTCCACGCCATTTTCCTTTTGAGTAACAACAACCCTAAAAATAAAGCACTAAACTAAAAATTGATTAGACATTTTTATATTTTTTGGTAGAAAACCTACATTAGATTAGTTGTAGGGATTTGGAATAGGTGTGAAAGATAAATTTCCAAAGCTGCAAACAAACATAGGATCTTGTGTTAGGGAACGGTGAAATCCAATTGCTACATTTTGTTATGGGAAACCCTTCTCACACAAGGGTCAAACCTGAGGTCGCATTGAGACTAACAGAGTTACTCACCCTACTTTGTTGGTCTTGGTGTAAAGATTGTGTGTATTATGGGGGTCTCTTGAAGGTATACCCACAATGATGAGTGGAAGCCTTTCAAGTTTATTTCGGGCTGGATACCCTACCCTTGCACGTGGATCGAACTGTCGACTATTTCCCCAGGCATCACTGTTGTAGTTGGTAACCTTAGTGGCCTATCTCTTTAGGGTATTTACACAAGGTGACTGTGGAGGGGAAAGTATTCATGGTACCTGGAATCGACATTGGCCAGACTCACATGGGCTCCTTGGAGGGTATACCCACGATTATGTGTGGGAGCTTGCACCAGGGTGTAAGTCCATTAAGCAGGTCGTCAACGTAACTTTTCCACTCGCTCTATCTCAGCCCCTTCTTACTATGTTCCTGCGATGTTGGATTTCATCACCAACTAGTGTGCTCATTGTGAGAAGGTTTTGTTTGCTTGCTTTCTTACTAGATTTTTAGCGTGTGTTGTTTGTTCTCCCTAACAGAATCTAGGTTGGATCTTTATTTTTATGGCGTTAGTTCCCGGAATGACCAATGAAGGAACCCCTTTGCTAGGGGAACCCTTTGTTTTTCCTTCTTATGGAAACATTGGTCCTCCTTACATCACTACTTTGAGCCTTCCAGGTCTCACAATTGGGTTACTAATATGGTTGTTTTCCACTCCGGTGATCTCGAATGCAGGTGCTTCAGATGTAAGCACACCACCCACACATCAACCTCATGTCGACCTTTCTCCTTATTCACCCATCAAGTCTCCTTCCATTTCTCCTTCTTCTCCTAGTGAAAGCTCTAAAGTGAGTAGACAGGTTGATAAGAAGAAGAAGAAACGAAAAGAGAAGAAGAAGAACCAGAAAGGGACCAAGCCTCCAACTACATCAGATGTTGGATCCAAGAAAACAGTTATTGTTAATCATACTGGGAGTGTTGATGAGGTCAACAAGATTAAAACGAAGAATCTGAAACCCAAATTCCCTTGCAGTATTTGTAAGGGTGACCATTTTCTGAGGGATTGCCTGGTATTCCAAAGGTCTTAGAAGTGTGGTCCTCCACGTCATTGGCCCCTGCTGGTGACACCTCGTTAACTAGTGACGTTAATGTTGGTAAGAATACGACAACTATCAAGTTTCCTTGCATGTTATGCAAAGGTGATCATTATTCTCACCTTTGTCCTCCTCTGGAAAAGGATTCTTCTCTTTTGGAAAAGCTTCAACTTCCAACTGGTTATCGCAAGATTTCCCCCAACCCATCATTAGTTTATGGAATGGTCAATCTGGTTCCATCCTTGGTCAGTCCGGTTGATCAGGTCATCAATCTGGTTTCATCCTTGGTTGAACCACTACCCAAAGTAGCTGATCCAGTTCTGTCATCGATCAACCCCATTTTTCATCATAAAAGTGAAACCCAAGTGACTAACCCAGTCCCTTCATTGGTCAGTCCCACTCCTCCTCTAATGAGTGCCAAAGTGACTAATCCAGTCCCTTCCTCGGTCAGTCCCACCCTTCATCTGAAGAGTTCCAAAGCGGTTTCTCCGGTTACATCATCAGTCAATCCCACTCTTCCTTTGAAGAGTGCCAACATGGTCGATTTGATCCCATCNAGAGTAAACCCGATATTGCCCACATTTTCCTCGTTGATACAAAATCTACCGTGCTGGGGGGAATTCCTGCTTCTCCCGTGAAACCCTCTCCAAGTAATGAGGCCATCCTTTTTGATTGGGCTACACTAACTGGACCTCGTCTTCCCTCTCACATTCCTTTCCAGATTACAGTACAGTTTTTTGGTCGAGACGTTCCTTAGACGTTGATAGATGAAGGTGTGTCCGTTATTATTTTGTCCTCTATTTCTTGGCGAGCTTTGGGTTGTCCTCAACTTGCACCGGTTACACAGAATATGTTAGCTTTTAACAGAAGAACCATTCAACCTTTAGGGACCCTCCCTTAGTGTCCCGTAACTTTGGGAGGGAAAACTGTCTTCATTGATGTCATGGTAGTCCAAGACCCCTTGGATTTCTCTTTACTCCTTGGGTAGAATTATTTCTATGCCATGAAAGCTATTGTGTCCACTCTTTTTTGTGTGATATATTTCCCTCACAATGGAAGAATTTTGACTATTGATCAACTTTCATTCATCGGTCCTGACTATATTACATCAATAAATGGTTCTTATATGTAGACAATATCACCCCCGCCACATGTTAATTATGTGTCGTTGTCTCCCGTGACTTCAACTGCTGATGATTTAGATTCGGTAGTTGACATGGTGATCTTTTCAGTAGGATGATTGGAGCCTGATCTTCTTACCCCTATCGTGGCCCTCGACATGTGTTCCTTCCAGAGAATTGTTCTTCCATCCAGTGAATATCTCTTGGAATCCATGACTGAGTTTTGTCCCTTGACATGGTGTCCTTCTAGAGCATTATCCTCTTGGAAGCCATGATCAAGAAGAGTCCACGAGCATAGTTTCTCTTCTCTGCGGAAAGCTCGTTAAAAAATGAAACAACAGTATGAGCATAGTTTTGCTTCTCTGTTGCAAGATCATTTAAAAATGAAACAGAGGTCTTGAGCATAGTTTTCCTCTCTGTAGCAAGCTCGTTAAAAAATGAAACATAAATCTAGGGATTGAACCTGGAGCCTTGATCATAGTTCTTTTCTTGTGTAAAGCTCGTTAAAAACTTAAACAATCACCTCTCCTATCAGGTCAAGTCTTTCACCAGATCTCATAGATGTCAAGTCGAATCTTTTGTTAGCTCTCATATTTCAACCTTCTTTTCATCCACCTATATCCTTTTTCTCCATCTAGTACAGAAATTGGTGACAACCTCAAAGTCGGTGAATGAATTGAATCTTGGGGGGCATGTCTCCAGCCTTTGATGATCATTCTAGAGTTAAGACAATAGATTTTAAGCTAGGGGCAGAGTACCAACCATCCATGGGTATCCCTACCTTTGGAAATTATGTTGGGAATTTACATGCATACTTTAATTTTGTTTCAAGCTTGTGTAAAAATGAAACCAATATCGAGCTTAGTCTTTGTTCTTTCTCATGCTCGTAAATACATGAGAATAAGTTACTGAGCTTAGTCTTTGTTCTTTCTCGTGCTCATAAATACATGAGAATGTAACCGAGTAGACTTTTATCATTGTTTTCAGGTTTCTGTGGTGAGGAGTTTCGAAGTTATTTGTCGGATAATCCATAGTTGGTGTCATTTTTGTCATCGACGTTTCGAATCTGAATTAGGATTCATCATCAGGACTAATCATCAATTGATGGCTTGCTGATATTGGTCAATTAATAGTTAAGATGCAGGATGTTTATAGATTTAACCCAGGTCAGCTTGTCTAAAACCTAATTTATAGAGTTTTTAAACAGAAATTAAACTAAATAATAAATTAATAAATTATTACTAAGGTTGAAATACCGATTAGTTAGACCCCTAAATCTATGAACTGACACAAAGGAAAACCTAAATAAGCCAGGAAGGAAGAAGGGAGGTGTCATACCTAATTTGATCCATGAGGATCTCTAAGTTGGTTGATTAATGGGTGCAAAAAGTTGCTCACCTCTAGGCCACTGTCTCTGTTCATATTGTTGGGGTGCTTGATTATATCTAGAGCTTCTCTTAAGCGTCTCATGTAGTAATTATCCTCTTTTGCTAGTATCTTCATATCCTCAAGGCAGACATGATGTTTGGTCTTAAGTGAGTGTTCTGTTAAGGCCGAGGTGCAAATGTGTTCATTTCTAATGTCTTCTCCATGAGAATGTAACCGAGTATACCTTTACCACTTTTTCAGACTCATAAAGGTTATACAAAAAAGGAACCCCCAGAGTCTCCTTTAAGCTCTTTTCAGACTCTCTAAATGTGAAAATATTGTTGAGTGATCTTGCTTCCTTTCACACTCATTAAAAGGTTTGAAAGGGCGTCTTTCGAGTGGTAGTTTATCTCTTTTTTGGCCTCGTGAGACTAACATTATGAAAAAGGACAACACTAGAGTCGTCTTTAAGTTCTTTTCAGACTCTCTAAACATGAAAAATCACTGAGTTTAGCTTCTTTGGACTCATTAAACAATCATACATTGAAGGACCCATATGGGACCGAACCCTTACTTCTTCCAGTTCATTATAAAAAGTAAGAGGGACTTACCGAATGTGAGTTATATCGATCATGTGTTACCCTCCTCAAGCTCGTTAAATTAAAAAAGAGGTACTCATCTATCTGGATGGGGGAAAAAATGAAGGAAGCAAGCCAAGCAGTTTTTGAGAACATCAACAGTTACCCTTACAGTCGACCTTGAACACGACACTTTGTCTTTGCATGCATTTTAATCCGTTGAACCTATGCATTGAACCAATCCTCTGAGTTTCCTTACTCCTTTGGGTCACTCGAATAAATTCACAGTATCCACTGCATTATCATGTTTTGGTCCATATCATGTTTCTAGTTTCGTGCCTCAGTGTTCAAGGGAAGTATCTGCCTCGAGAGCCAACCATAAAAAAATTCCTGTTTCAATACCCATGTCAACCCATGTTCTTTTAATCCACCAATTTACATATCTGTGTCTGTTTCATGTCATTTATGGGGGATACATCAAGGCTCTCCTTCGATGAGTCTGTTTCTGTCAACTTCAACACATTATCCAGGAACTAAACTTAGAAACCAGTTAGTGCCTTGGGACCTGCATGCCTTAATGGCAGGCATCCTCGCATTCAGTAGTGGGTTTACATCATTAACCTCTGATCAGATGATTCCTCGTATGTTCGACTTCATCTCATCTATTCACATTCGTTGGAATGTACTAGAGTACCTTGGGAATCATTGACATCAATGGTGATATCCTGCACGCTTGTTAACGGTTCACCTCATTGACCGGTAATCAAGTGGTTTCTGCCATGTTCGAAATCAGGACATCTATTCGCATGGTTAGATTCGTACTACATCGAGATTAGTAAGAATACCCTAGGTTGAGTGATTCACTCTGATATGTACTTTACCCAGGTTGCAACGAAGTTTCTCTTGAACATTGACACATATAATGTTACATAGATCCACTTTGTATTGGTCCGTGGCTATGTCTTGTCATCTTGTAGATCCACTGTGTATTTTTCGTGGCTATGATCAGTTCATATCATGGAATTATAGATCCACATTTTATCTTTGGTGGCTATACCTTTTTGTCAACACAATTATGGATCTGCAGTGTATTTTATGGTGGCCATACCTTGAAAGTCTTTATCACTCAAGAATAGGTATGCCTGCCTTGGGTTTGAAACATATCATAACATTTTTTTGATGGTTATGTGTAGCTTCTATCAGGTTCTTTGAGTCCATACCCTTGCTTGAAAAAATCTACAAAGTACTTCAGTCATCATCATATTCTAACTTCGCACTTTGAGGGGAAATCTGTTACACATCAAAATTACTCATTAGGATGATGGCCTAATGTCGTCGTTGCTAGTGCCGCAAGTGTGGAAAACATCATACTGTCATATTTCCTATGTCATGTCTCTAATGACATCATAAGGACACTTAAGACACCTTCAAAGACTGTTTTTAGGAAGAGAAATCATTTGATCAAAAGTACAAAGCATTTGCCATGAAGAAAACCACTTAAAAATGATTTTTGGAAGGAAACACTCCACTACCCACTGTCAGGGAGCGTCGATGCTCCCTAGGATTCTTTGGGGGAGAGTTGAAATTCTTTGTGCACCCTTTTGGGGCAGCGCTACCCTTTCTGAGTGAAATTTGTCTTGTTGAGATAAATCAGGGAAGAATCCCCTCAATCTCTGAAGTTGGTTGGATTCTAATCTGAGGTCGAGGCATGATCTTAGGGAAGATCCACAACTGAAGGAGAGGAACCATAAACTTATCCAAAATATATCTCAAGTGGTTGGGCCTCTCAAAGCTTATATAAGGAGTCCTTTGCATGGTGAAAAGGAGAGAGAGGAGTTTAGAGATACCAAACTTATGATCTCATGAGTGAGGAGAATAATCAATGAAAGTATTGTCATTTTGATCGTGGATATTTTGAGAAAGGGTTTGGAGCTGTTGCACCTACATCCATGGCTGTAAGCATCTCACTTTGTTTTCATTAATATAAATCTATGCTTGGCCTGTTTCCTTTAAAGTTTGTGTATGTTTCATGAACTTGTTTCTTTTATAAGATCCATTATGAAGCTAATCATTGGTAGAGTAGGAAGTATGTCTCATTGTTGTTGCTCATTGTATTTTAGGACCTTCTAAAGAACTTGGAGATCAAGATCAGCCTGAATCGAGCAAGGACAAACGTCGGAGAAAGGTATTTACTCTTCTTCCTTCTTCTTTTTTGAATAGTTTAGCTTCATGCAAAGGCATGTCAGTGTCCACATTATCACCTTTCTGTCTTGGTTATAGGGGTCTAGTATCCAAGAGAGAATCCACTTGTCCACAGGAGGATTTCTCTACAACAGTTTCGACTTAGCGCTTAACTAGATGACAACGTGGATTACACAAGGACATCTTTTCTTGCACCTAGATTTTTGTGTGGCCAAATACATGAGAAGACATCGGTGCACAATCATGCCAATCCACACAAGCACTCAGAGGTGACTGATTCTGATTGAGAAATACATGGCCCAATGATCCAAAAAGGATCCAGAGGAGACGAAGGATAACTAAGAATTCATAGAAGCAACTCAGGAAGCTCAGAATGGGCTCAACAACCAGAGAAAGGGAAAAAAATTCAAAGTCCTCAAAACTCAGTGAAATTGGCATCAGCCTGAAGAGTGCGTTGCAATATTTCCAATGGCGTAAACGGATCGTCAAACAGAGTTACAGATCAAAAGATATTCACGGTCAAAGTTTTGGTCAACCTAGCCTAGTTAGTAGGGATGAGTCAACATCCGTATGGATGACATCAACATCCATAAAATATACATGGCACATGCGAGGGTGAAACGTGTCATGATGATGTTAGCATGATGACATGGAAGCACTAGAGGCTACCATGTGTCACTCATTTTCGACATTTTCAGGTCGACATGTGGACCAATGAGGAAGTGCCACATGGTAGTCTATAGAGCCACATGGCAGATTGTACAATACATGGCAGACACATGGAATATTCAGAATACATGGTAGGTAGGCGACGTCGTAGGATGACTGTACAAGTGGATGATGTGGGCCAATGTTTGGCTGCCCCGTGGCCTAGGCATGGGCCACCACATGGTAGTGGGAAAATGCCCAATGAGGGCCAGCTACTTGAAATCCAAAAATAAAAATGGATTTTCTGGCGCCAACCCCCATATCTGTCACATTTATCACAATCCCGCCATATTTAGACTGGCCAAACCATATTTCGCCAAATCTATCATTAGTTTCCAAAGTTAGGGGAGAACCTTCCATGGTTCAAAACAAACAAGCCATAGGGAGGAGGCCCGCGAGTTTGACCTCGGGACCTCCCCCAATACTAGCACCTTAATACTTTCACTAATTGTTGGGCCAAACAGTCAGGGTTGGTAAATCCACCCCCATTTTATTTTAAAAGGAGGTTCTTCCAAGGAACGGGGGAAGCCTAGGGTGCGCGAAAGGTTGTACCAGGGCATGGAAAGCTATGCAAAGGACAATTATTATTGCAGACTGAAGGCACGGAAACTGAGATGAATTTTCTCAGGGTACTGGAAGTGGCAGACTCATATCGAGGCATGGAGAGAGTCATTATTGGGTAATTCAACGCTACAAATCCAATGGTGTTGTATGCTTTCTGATATGAGCAATGGTTCTTCAACTTAACTCTAGAATGAGGTATACATATGTATTTTACCAAATTATTTCGCTGAGTTAATAAAAAGGCCTACCCATTTGAGGGTAGGACTTGGAGACGTAGTCCACCAGGGATGAACTTCGTTATCAAGTTTTTTGTGTTCAGATTTGATGCATATGTCTCTTCATTATTGAGTTATTCCTTATTTATGGTGCATTTCAATTTATGATCATTTAATACAATTCTTTAATAAGTCACATCGATGAAAAGAACCCGGATCATGTTGGTATCAGAGTAGTCATCTTTGACTTGAATTGTTGAGTGTGAATTCTTACTAGGGCCAAGCATAAGCAGGGTGAAGGGACTCTTAAGACTTTCAATCCCGAGGTTAGTCATGCATCATGAGGAAGAAAATGGCCGAAGAGGACAAAAATGATGAACATGAGAAAAACTTCCATATGGTCTTTTATCTCATGTTAGAAATGGTTGAGCGAATGTATGGAGACTACGAGAAGAGGATGAAGAAGAAAGGGAATAAAAAGGAAGCACACGCAGATGATAATTCCTCAGTGAATCAAGGGGTTGGAGGAGACCCTCCTGAGCCTCCATCTTCATCATCAAGTTCTAGTTCTTCTTCCTCTGAGCATTCTCATCATTCTCATGATTCTAGCCATAAAATTTCTTTTAAGAAACCATTATTAAAGCTTGATGTGAAATTTGCTTTACCTATGCTTAATGGATATGCTAATCCTGAAAAGCTAGATAATTGGATCCGATAGGTTGAAGTATATTTTCATGTTCAATAGATTGATGAAGAGGAAATTAAAGTGCAGTTGGCCTCTCTTCGGTTGGAAGGCACCGCTCTCGTACGGTGGGAGAGCAAACTTCAAGACAAAAGTAAGTGTGGTAATCTTCTTTCCTCATGGTCAGAATTTAAATCAGCGATAAGGAATTGATTTTATGCATTGGTTTATTTACATAAAACAATGATGGAATGGAAAAATTTAAGACAAAATAAAGGGCAAACTATACAAAGTTTCACGGAAGAATTTAGGAAGAAATCTCTTTCATTAAACATTCCTTTGGATTCTTATGAAACTTT